>BLQM01000219.1:16507-48589 GCA_012489335.1 Triparma laevis f. inornata
GGGATTGCTTGATAACGTCAAAAATATGCGAGATGCTGATGCCCCTGATTTCGGGCAAGGAGGCGTTGAGCAGTAGTAGTTACCAGTTGGCGCTGACCGTCTCTGTGAGCCTGGCGCAGTTCGAGAGCCAGCCGACGGTCGGGTTCAACCTGGAGAACTTCAACATCACGTCGAACTTGTATAGCAATATACTGGGTTTGATGACGTCAACATCTCCTGGCCCGGGTTTCAGCGTTGAGAAGTTGATCAGCATGAGGGTCTTGAAGTACCTGGTGAGGTACATTGTCGGGTACGACGACGGCGCCTCGTTTTTCAACCTGGGGCAGTTCCAGAAGGAGCAGGGGACCATCGCCCTGCACAGGATTTTCATGTCCAGGCAGAGCGTGAAGAACATCGGGGCGGTGGTGGCCGAGGAGGGGAAATCTAAACTTAGTTTGATGGACTCGGTGCTGAGCCACTTCGCGTACGCGTTGCAAACCTTCTTCACCCACCACATCGAGCACAGGTACAGCAGCCAGACTTTGATTATATTCTACGCGTCGCTTCAGAGTAGTCTGAGGGGGTTGGGGTGCATTGCTAGTTATAACCCCAAGTACACGCGTCAAGTTTTGAACGTGGTCAGGGACAAGAACGTGTACAAGGAGATCGAGGAGTTGTTGAAGTACCCGAACGTGAAGTACGACGAGAGGTGAGAGAGAAACGAAAAATGAGGCACGACCCATTTGCTGTATAAGCTCCTCTTCTAACTCGTCAACCCTTAGCTTCAATCACAAAATAGATACGGCTGAAGCGGCGGCGTATCTCGTCACGGAGATCTGCCTCAGGCCGGAATTTGAACACCACGACGTTGCCGACAAGGAGAGCACGGTGGAGGAGAGGGACGACGTCAACGAGGTTGAGGGAAGCCTGGTTAGGATTAGCGAGCAGATGAGCAAGGTGAGAAGCTGCGAGGAGCGAAGCGACGAGCTGGGAATTCGTTATTTCCGCTCGTTATTCTTCTGCGCTAGTAGCTTCGGTCTAGATATAGATACAACTATCACCGCTACGCAATTCTAACTCGTCAACGTCAATCTTTATGCGTCTCGCTTCGCTCGTCGCAGCCGTTGATGGACATCATTCACGGGTGCCCGAATCCGGACGCCGTTAGCAACGCGTGCTTGGGGCTGGCCAGGCTAGGGAGCACCAACGGCTGCTGCGAGATTTTGATCAGGAACGGCATCACGAGATGCGTTGGAGGACTCTTCCCCGAGAAACCGAGCCTCGTGGAGGGACCGACGAGCGAGAACATCGAAGACGAGATCTTCGACGTCCAGGCCAAGAGTAAGAGGGACGACGACGTCGACGTTCTGATGGGGCTGGACGCCTCGGCGTACACTCTAGTGGCGGCGATTTGCCGGATTCCCAAGGGTAGGCACGAGGTCCAGAGTAATGGGATACTGCGGAGATGCGTCGAGCGTTTCCACTTGACCAGTGGCAAGAAGGGGGTTGACCTGGTGATAAGGGGGGAGGTAAGAGAAAATGAAATGCATTACATCATATCTCACATCTCATAATTCATTCTAACACGCTCACCTCACGCTCTTTTTTTCAGATCGCCAAAATCTTCTCGCGATGCAGTAACGGCCACACCACCGAGAGCGGCAGCGCAGGCAGCGCCAACGACTACATCCTCAACCCCAACTACAACAGCATAACCCTGCTCGTGGAAATGGTGAGGGAGGGGGGGAAGTTTTACAGGAGGTCCAGGTTTTGGGCGACGAGCGCGGTGGCGGAGCTATGCAAGGACACTGTTAGAGTCGTGCCCTTGGTAATAAAGTGGGGCTGCGTCGACGCGTTGGCGCAGATCATCAAGGACTACACCAGAGGAGGAGGGGAGGAGCGGGGCGGAACGCCGCAGCCGCTTTTGAGGCCCGCGCTCTCGGCTCTGAACAGGATATGCAAGTTCCCGTTGGGAGCGTACACCATTAATTTGGTTGACGCGGGGCTGAAGCAACCGTTGGTTGCCATAGCTAGCAACGTTCAGCTTCAGATCGAGTACGCGGGGGTGAAGTGCAGGGAGGGTTTGGGCGGCTTCGCTAGGGATATACTGTACGCCATGACGGAGGCTGAGGGGAGGAGGAACGCGGGGATTGGCCCGACTGGGGGGAGTTTAGGCGGGAGTTCTGTGGGGACCGCGGATGATTTCCTACATTTGAATAGTATGATGGGCAGTATGGGGTTGAAGGGGGAGGAGGAGGAGAAGAAGAAGGAAGAATTGGAGGGGGAGGAGGAGGAGGAGTATGAGGATGGATACGAGGACGAGGAGGAGGAGAAGAAGTTAACGAGCTCACAAGAAGAAGACGGTTCAATGACGGCGACATCTCCGTTAAACGCAACTTTTGACGGAACCTACAGCGGCATGGGCGTCACCGCCATCGGAAGCCTAGCAGACGACGTAGGCTCCGAAGACGAAACTGGGAAAATGAGAATAAGTCAAATGGACGCCGAAGACCCCGCATTTAGGAACGAGCTCAAGAGGAGGAAGGAGCATTATGAAATGGGAGCGACGTATAGGTTGGGGAGGGGGGGGAGGAGGAAGAGCGTTACGGAGAGCGAGACCAAGAGCTCGGGGAAGAAGAGGAGGGGAAGCGTTGGGAAGGGGAGCAGGGTCGTCGAGAAGATCGAGGCGGTCAAAGATTTGAGGGGAGAGACGATGGTTGGCGACAATGGTAGTAGTGTGGGAGGAAGTAGCGTGGGGGGGGGAGGTAGCGTGGAGGAAGAATATAGAACAGCGAAGACTCCAGCAACCGCAAAGACCAGCGTTTCCTTCGGCGGTTTGAGTCGGACTGGAACGCCAACAGCAACGCGAGGAGGAGATCTTAGCGGTGTTTTCGAAGCTGATTTCGAGTTTGCAACAACTCGACCAGGCGTTTTAGACGTCAAAGCCGTCCCACTGTTAACCTCAACCCGTCCCCCCGGCCTAAGCCCCAAGAACAAGTCAGGCCCTCCTCCACCAACGTTGTCGACCTCAAAATCCCTCCCCAACCCCCTCCTAGTCACCACAACCGTAAAAGGCGGAAAGGGGAAGAGCCTAGTCACCTTCACTCGCCCTAAGAAATCAAACGGACTATTCGTCGATCCAACCTTCGTCGAAGTCGCTCCTGTTAGCGGATTAGCTGCTTTGGGTAATAAAGAAGGTGAACCGAGCATGTTGAGTTCAGCTAGTTTAACAGCAGGCAAGCCATTCGAGGAAATAGAAACGTACACGCATACGGTTGATATCATGGGTTCGAAAGTTAAGATTTCAGGGCAGCGTGTTGCGGGACCTAATCCTGTTCTTGATGACGGTGGTCGACCCTTGAGTGCTGTTACTTTTGAGAATGTACATGAAGCGACGGTTAGGAGGGAGTTGGAGAAGTTGAGGAGCGCTTTCGAGATACCGAAGGAGATGTAAAAGTAGAAATTTAATTTGTAATATACAAACAAGTTGTCTATTTTCTTAAATGAAGCCTGGATTCAAACCTAGTCCTCCACCACCATTTTCTTCGCTTCCTTTGCTGCTCTCTCTTCTATCACCACTACTGTTGTTGAAATTGATCCCTTTCGACAAGCCCAGGCCCTCAGTTGCAACTATCGTCGCGTTGCCTGCAACCGTGGACTTCCTCTTCCGCTCCTTTGACTGGAGCGATTTTTCTACTCCAAAAATAACCTTTGTTGACTTGCTCATTGATTTCATTTTCTCCTCCAGGTTCAGACTCGGGCCTGACAAGTCTGTTACTCTGTCCGCTGAATCATCGCTGGGAAGATCATCGTCACCGTCGTCAGATGACGCCCATATAACCATGAAGTACTGAAGCATCCCAATGGCAAACCACCCAATGAAGATACTATAATGATAGAAGTTTAAAATGTTACGCACGCCTTGCGCCATTGTCTCATACCTCGCACCGCGCACCCCATATAGAAATATTGCGATTATTAAACACAAGCCTGATATGATGACCTTCAGATAAGCGAATCGGGATGGCAGTTGCAAGGTTGCAATTTGCTTCACTGTGAAAATGAGCTTATCCATTTTCTTATTCTTCACATGAAAATTGTTTGCCGCAAAATAAATAGTTGAACCTATTAGTTGGAACAGAATCGTATTCGTCCCCCAGTACACGGATTGACAGTTCATGTGTATTTCGTTCTCATAGACCTCCTCGAAAGAGTGCTCCATAATTAGGCTTGAGTTCCGCACTAAGCAGCCTGCGTATTCGGCGCTGAGAAATATAATTGGCGGTAACTGCGATAACGCCATTAGATTAACATTCAAGCAGTGTTGCCTTCGAATCTGAGAGGAACACGTCCTTATGATGTTTTTCTTCATATTCATAGCGATCCACATGCTGGCGAAACAGATGCACCCAAAAATCGCCATGGCAGCAGTTCCGAAATGTTCGCCAATGACGTAACTTATAATTCCATCAACGAAAAAGAAGAGGCAAACCGGTATCGAAACTACAGCATCAATGACTCTTGCCTTTTCGAGGTCACTAAAGACAAATACACAGGCCATCAACCCACTCGAGACATTAATGCACCAAGAGAGGTGGTAAAATACATAATTATATGGATCCATGATTATATCTTCGAGCTTCTCCGGCTTGGCGGCTAACACCCACACCGACATTAAGCAACCGATTGAAGCGATAGCTCCCGGAAATGCCATTAAAAGGGGGGAAACCCGGGCCTCGTGCTCGTTCACTGCGAGAAACTCAAGAGCAGGTTTGGTTTGTCTGTCAATGTAATCAATTACACGATAAATTAGTGATCCGTGATATTGCTCTTCGACTGATCGTCTGTGAAACGTCGCCTCTATTTCAAGGCGATGCGAATGCTGCCACTGAAACAGGAACGTCAAGCCCCAAGGAATTGATATCAGAGCCAACGGCCAATCGCTAATGAGAAACTCGTCCAATTCTAAAAATTCCGCCTCCTCACTTTTTTTAAAACCTCCACACGAACTGATGAAGGCGTCTTCTTCGTATCCCTCACTCTCCCTCAAGCCATACACCAAAAATGTCGTTACGCTTGCGATTGTGACGCAGATGAATTGGATTAACGTATGTGCCCGCATTTCCCTGAAACTCAATAAGCTCGAAAACTCCACTCCTTCAAGTTTGAAGCCAAACACACAGTAAAAGAGGAAGCCGAATGACAGGTGAAGGCCCACAGCGGAGTCTGCCTTCAACAGAAGAGCGCACATCTCCGTAGGGTACGAGTAACCCGAGTAGATGACGCAGGTTTGCGGCTCCGAGTAGAGATAGAAGAGAGTGGGAACCAGCTATGGGCGATAAGTGTTAGAGATTTGAGCAGGCGCGAAGCTAAAAAAAGGGGGTTCTTACCTGCACGCCAAGGACGAAGATTCTCTGCACGTGATTATCAATCACTTGTGACGTAGTCTTTGACAACATTACCCTAGACTTAAGCGCTATCACCACCGAAGGTATGTAAGCGATGAACAGTTTTGCGTTTTTGTGCTTATTGAGTTCAAGTTCTGTTTCTCTTTCTAGATAGTTTCCTACGTTCTGAAGCGCCAGGAAGATCAAAGGATAAAGAGCCGATAGTTTTCTCTCTTTCGGGTAGACTTCGGGTTTGCAAAGAGCCGGAAAAGCGCACAAGCGTCCAATACGAACAAGAAGGACTCACTGGTGATTCTCCATTTATTAATAAGAACCGCGTCTTGCCAGGTAGGGTTAGGTGTCGATGCCAGTTTCACGTAGTAGCATGCTAATCCAATCCCAATAAAGCAGCCAAGGTCTAATATTATACAATACAAGGGCGATAATCTACCCAATATCGTGGTTTTTATTTGATCTCGGAGCCACTTCATTCTCTTCTTGCTCAATAGCATCAGGAACGGCACCAAAGCAACGGAAACAATGCAGAAGGTAACACACGTCTCGCGAGTCTGGGCTTCTCCTTCGTTAAATATTGCAAACTTTATTGTTGTCGAATTCTTGGTGGGGGAACAAGAATCTATGCAAAACTCCGAAGTACACGTGACCCTGTCCCATTGAAGGGTCGAAGAACTAAAAATAAAGAGCGCGAATATCCCAACAATGGCGGTAAAAATGAGCAGGATTTGGTCCCTTGCGGACGTGAAATTCAACCTCATAACGTCGGCAAGGGAATAGTCTTCTTCCATGTGCGGGATAGTGTACAGTTTAAGGTACACGGCCATCGCAAAGAACATCATGACGGTCTCGTTCGAATTGATTTCGTCCTGGCAGTTCGTGACAGCCATGCCGTAATGGTTATCGTCGAAGAGGCAACTAAAACTCTCTGAAGACATATAAAGCAAGGAAAGTAGTACCGAGACAGCGAAAATTGGTATCATGGTTAAGTTATGGTGGTTGATGAGGTTGACGTTGTGGTTTAGTTTTCGGGGGAGCTTGGAGGCTTTGTTTTTGCATACGCTGTAAAACAACGGCCAAATAATCAAGGACAGCAAAACGCCCGGGGCCAGCGCTCCCTCATTGGTCTCGTAGTAAGCGTAAAGTCGGACAGCGGTAATGAATTGAATGTTGAACAAGCCCAACAATCCGAATGCTTTGTGCGAGGTGCAGTTCGGATCGGGACAGAAGGAGTTTATGAGGCTTCCGAATACGACATAAAACGGCTGAATAGTCAGGATGATGTATTCGATAGTTTTTTTATAACCGGACCCTGGACTGTTATCAACGAAGAAGTATGCCAAAGCCATGCCTACTCCAGCGAGCTGCGAAGGGGGGGGGGTTAGAGAAGAGCAAACACACACACGGTCACCACCGAGACCGGCGGCCACAGCGGCGACCTCAACTGGCGTAGCAACATCCTCTCCAAATCGCTAAGTGCCGTGTCCACTCGCCACAACACGAGGTGGGTGATCCAGGCTCACCTCCAAGAAAAGAAGAAAGCATACCCAGAGGACACTGACGTACTCGGGCGTCTGCAGAAGGGGCGAAACATCGGGCTCTCTCACAGCCGACAGCTTCGACAGTCGCTCGCTATCAACCATGGGATTGTCGAAAAACTCCTTGCCTTGGGCGGCGCCCTCCACTCCTACAGTTGCTCCATTAAATCTTTCATCTTTTGAGCCCTTCGCCTGAGTGACCGCCAGCTCGATGGTTGACATCCCAAAAAAACTAAAATGGAAAGGTGAGTTGTCTAACACGTTCTGGGAGTCTCTTTTCGATTTCGTAAAATTTGTTATCTGCCTCATCGATCTCAGAAATTCCCCTAATCTATCTCCAGCTCCTACTTCGTTTCGTTTATCCTTTTAACCCTAACAGTTTTTCCTTTTTTGTCCATAGCGCTGACCTGACCCTCCCAAGGTTGCGTTGTAAATCAATAACTCTTTTGCGAACGCCCCGCTCCTTTAACAGATTGTTAGAAAAACCTAACTCCTACAGTCCAGAGACAATGTCCCCCGTAAGCCCAGCAGTCATCCCACCGTGTATCCTAGTAACTGGAGCGAATAGGGGCATCGGCGTGGCAATCGTTGGTCGGTGCCTGCTCCAATCCAAGGAAATGCATATTGTTCTAGCCTGTAGGTCACGGGGCAGAGGGCATGACGCCATCTTACTGTTGGCCGAGGAAGACTCGAACTAGCAACATCGATGCCTAGTAATCGAGTGCGACACAACCAGTACCTCTTCCGTCATCGACGCAGTCTCAGAGCTTCGAAAGGCTGACGCCAAGTTCCAGAAGCTCACGGCCATCGTGAACAACGCCGGAATAGCGTACGGCTCCACCGCGAACATTCTGAACGTAAACACCCTCGGGCCGAAACGCATCGACGACGATTTCCTCCCTTTCCTCGACATGGCAGCACCCGGTAAGCCTCGAATCGTTCAAATATCCTCCGGCGCCGCCCCTCGCTGCGTCCAATCCAGTAGCGCCAAACGGCGCAGTTTTTTCATGGAAACTCCCAACGTAACGTGGGAAAAAATATCCGCTGTCGTTGACGAAGTTAATCAAGGTAGTGGAGCTAAAGGGGGGGATTTGACGAAAGGTACGAAGTTGCGAGGAGCGAAGCGACGAGCTGGGAATACGATAATTACGGGAGTGTGAGGAGTGAAGCGACGAGCATTAAGAACATTATACTAACTCGTCGCTTCGCTCCTCGACTCGCTTCTCTCGCCGCCTGTCGCAGGGGAACTTAAGAAACAGTTCGGTATAGGATCTCTAAAAGGCCCCGGCTCATCCGCCTACAGTCTCAGCAAAGCTCTCTTAAATCTCTACACATCATGGAGAACGAAAGAATGCGGCGACAATGTTAGAGTTAACGCGTTTTCTCCTGGAGCTATCGCGACTGACTTGTTTAGTGAGTCGGCTTTTGCTTGTATTATGAGGAAGATTATGAAGAGTCCTGATTCGGGAACGAAGAGTACGCTGTTGCTATTGTTTTAAGAAGGCAATGGAAAGTCGGGACAATTTTACCACAAGACGGGAGACAGGCGTGATTTTGATAAGTACTAAAAGGTTAGGCATTTTGGGGCATTTTGCAATAAGAACTATTACAATTCTTACAATACACAATCCAATACACGCTAATTACACCCAATTACCCAAACACCTGTCAAAACGCTCCTTAAACAACTAAGCGGAAAACGGTATATCCAACAGTCCCTTCTCCTCGTTCAACCTCGCCAAATTATGATAGACCTTATCCTTAACCTTCTTCGCCTCCGTAATAACCATCCTATCCTTTTTCTCCTTCTCCCATTCCGCCTCAAATTCCTCGTGATCCCTTTTTTTATCTTCGTTTTCTTTTAATTCTGCGGTTCTTTTTTCTTCTCGTTTGGCGATTAACCGCGAACGACGATCGCGGATTTGACGCTGCCTTTTTTGCTCTTCGAAGTTCTTGAATTGAAGACGCTGCGAGACTTCGTAGGCTCGTTGGATTGCTTCACCTTCTTCCTTCTCTTTTTTTACTAGAGCTTTGGCCTCCTTTTTCGCGAGCCATTCTTCTTCGCGGGCATTTTTGGCTTCGGATTTCTCGCGGAGGATTTTTTCTTTTTGGGTCTGCCGAGGAGAGGAGCGAGGAGCGGAGCGAAGCGGCGAGTTAGTTTAAATGTCCTTTGTTAATGCTCGTCGCTTCGCTCCTCCCAGATTCTCACCTCCTTGAATTTCTTTTCTTGGCTCGCTTTGTACAGCGTCTCTTTCTGCGCTTGGTTGAGATTCTGCTGCTTTGTTTTCTTCCTAGCAGCGTTGTACTCGATCTTCTCTCTCCGGATCTTCTCCGATTCAGTCTTCATCCTCGTTTGCTCGAATTCTGTTTTGATGCTTTGACCTCCGGCGATTTGGTTTTCTTTCATGACAGTGATGGAGGCGTCAGAGATGATTTTGCGTTGGAGCTTTTGGAGGTCGGCGTGGTCGGTGAAGGAGGCGGAGGCGAGGGCAGTTTGGGAGGAGGGAGGAAGACGCGAGGGGGAGGCCGATTGAGAGGCGAAGCCGCTGTCGGCTTGGTTACTGGGGGGAGGGGGGAGGCGGTGGGAGGGGTTAGTGAGTGGAGTGAAGGAAGCCGCTGTTTGTTTGAAAAGGTAGGCGTCGTCGTTGAATGCAATACAATCGCATCAAAGGGACAGGCTTCTTCACCGGCTAGCGATGGTCGATCCCAAGCCTATAATCCTTTCCCCCGCACAGTACTGGTAATGAACGATGCAGTACGAGGGTCTGATGTGGCACGTACACCGCTGTGTTCTGGAATGCTGACATTCTCGTGGCCAGGAGAGCCTCTGTATTGAGAAAGTTTTCCAAAAAATCGGATAGTCATTTCACTTGGAAAGCGAGCGTGCAGTAGCTGTGCTGCGTCTAGTGTAATAAATTTCGAAGTTGTCGCGCATTATCAAGTAGATTTGTCCTTAGTTCGTAGTAGTATATTGTGGCTAGCGTTATTCACTGATTTTTTGAGATTTAATCGACATCAGAAATCCTCAGTTGATCGTCGGATAGTCCAGAGATTTTCGTGATCTTCAAGCGACGTCAGAACTAGCGCACACAAGTATTACAGACCTGTTGTGTCAAAGCCCCGATACCTACTCTCTACTTCCCCATCAGGATCGCGTGAACCTCCGCACACACACACTCCTCCCCTCCCTCCCCCAATCCCCCACTCCCTCCTCCTCTCTCCCCCCCGTTCCCAACGCCAAACCACACAACACAACACAACCACTTCGATCATGCGCCTCCTCTCCCGCAAAATCTCCGCCAAAGACTCGTCCGGTTCGCTAAAGCTGTCCCCCCAAATCTCCACCGACATCTACCACCTCCACAATCTAATCCACCCCTCCGACCTCCTCTCCATGTCCACCCACCGCAAAGTAAAAACCTCGTCCGGCAACGGCACCGTCCGTACCGAAAAAAAACGCATTCACCTCACCATAAAAGTAACCTCAAAAATCTACGACCACACCAACGACTCCCTCCGAATCTCTGGCCTCAACTCAACCGAATCCTCCAGCGTCCGTCTCGGAGCCTCCCACACCTTCACCATCGTCCTTAACGATACATTAACCCTAGAAAAAGAAAGATGGGATGAAGTCGACCTAATGCGTCTAAAAGAAATGTCCGATCTTGTTCGTTCATCTGAACTCGTAGCAATCGTATTACAAGAAGATGGTAAAGGAAATGTCTGCGTCGTCAACGAACATTTAACTATCGTTAAAAGTAAAGTTGACGTTAATGTACCGAAGAAAAGAGCTGATAAAGCTTGGGGAGGGAAAAAAAATACTAGTCAAACTTGTAAATTCTATATGAAATTGTATGAGGGGATGCTTGATGTTGTTGACTTTGAGAATGTTAAAGCTATTTTAATAGGTGGACCTGGTTTTTGTCCTAACGATTTTTACGCTTTCATGGTTGAACAAGCACAAAAAGATGATAATAAAATCTTAACCTCGAACCTTCATCGTTTTGTTCTATGTCGAGCTTCTTCCGGTCATAAACACGCCGTGGATGAGATGTTAAGCGGGGAAGGTGTTAGGGGTAAGATTGAGGATGTTAAGGTGAGAAGCTGCGAGGAGCGAAGCGACGATGCGAGAACGTGATATCTCCGTTCGAAATTTAGTGTCTCCAGTAACTCCAGTTTCAACGTCGACGCTGCTTTCGTCGCTACTCATTTCTAACTCATTAACGTCAATCTTCTTGCGACTCGCTACGCTCGTCGCAGGTATTTAAGGATGTGGAGTGTTTGGAGGGGTTTTTTAGGTTGATTGATACGGATGAGGAGAGGGCATTTTATGGTTTGAAGGAGGTTCAGAGGGCGGCGGATCATGGAGCTGTTAGCGAACTTCTTGTTAGTGATGACGTTTTTAGAACGGAAGAAAGTACACGGAGAATCTACGTTGAACTTGTCGAAGCAGTAAAAGAGTCCGCAGGTTCAATCAGAGTCTTTTCGTCAATGCATGAAAGCGGTCGTCGTCTCGCGCAGGTTTCAGGAGTCGCTGCTGTTCTGAGGTTTCCTATCGGAGATGGGGAGGGGGAGGATATGGAGGTTGATCAGTTAGAGGAGGAACATGAGGATGATTGGTATTTCAGTAGAGGGGCAGACTTGTACGGGGTGGGCGAGGAGTTGGGAGGGGAGGAGGAGGAAGATGAAGAAGAGGAGGATGACAGAGCGGGGGATTTCTTCAAAAAACGCGAAGACTGCAAACGAGCGCATAGAGGAGGACATGCAGGACATGGGCTTCTAAAATGTTCGAAACGTGTAAATTTGCATGCAAATAAATTTTCTTAGCTGACGAAATTTATAATTCCGCCCCTCCCCTCCCACCACCTCCTCCACCAATCCTCCTCTCCAAATCCGAAATAGCATTGTCGATGTGCCCGATCAACCCGTCAGAGAGAAATAGATGTCCCGATTTCCTCTTTCCCGTCCATCGTCACTCGCCTCTCCACCCCCTCCACACACACTTCACTTCCCCATCTTTTTCGACCTCCTCTTACTCGCCTCATACAAATACTGATTCAAATGGTTCTTCCTCTCCGGCAAATGGTATCCATAAGGCTTGAGAGCTTCTCCGAAGTTCTGGATCAAATGATTATGCATCGCCTGACTCCAAGAGCCGCCGAAGTTCGGAGCCGCAGCTTCCCAAATGTTGAGAATCGAGACGAAGTGAGAGTGCAAGCCGAACCTGGGGAAATTGGACGGGCGCGGAGGAGGAATTGAGGAGAAGTCAAAGTCGGAGTCGATGGGCATTTTCGTGGTAGTCGTAGTGGCAGTAGTCGTAGAAGCGGTAGTGTTGCTCGCGTCGTTGCGCTGGAGGTACTTATGCAGCTGCTCGGAAATTAGTGAGGAAAGGAAGCAGCGAAGCTCAGCGACGTTCGTTAGAATTGAATTGAATTGAATTGATTCCTCGCGGGCTTCGTCCCCGTCCTCAACTCGTTTCACTCTACACTCTCACCTTCGTGTACTCGTTCTCGTGCCCGTAGCCGTACTTGGTCAAGAGATCCCCCCACTCCCTCATCAACCCCTGGAATACGAACATGCGACTGTTCTTCGAACCCCTGCCGTCGCTCTCCATCAGCTCCTCCCACTTCTCCCTCAACTCAGTGTATTCTGGAGTTTCCCTTAATCGCTTTCCCGGCCCTGGGTCTCTCCCTCTCCTTTTCGTGGAAGGTTGGACCGGAGGAGAGGGAAAGGAGAGATGGAGCGGAGGAGAAGGAAAGGAGAAGGTGGAGGGCGGGGAGGTGTCCTCATGCTCAATAGTTAAGGTTATTCTTGAAATCTTCATTCGTCTCTCGTATCTATTCTTCCCCCGAGGCTTGCTGTGAGTTTTTGTTGTTGTTCTCGTAGTGGTAGTAGTATTTACCATCTTAAACTGTCAGACTTATCGGTGGGATTTGTGTTTTGAGTTGGAGGAGAGTTATCTGTGTAGGGTAAACTGAGGAGATGATTTCCTGGGCTGTAAGGTGCTCTTTATGTTAAAGGGGTATCTGGTATTACTTTGAAATCAAGTTTACGAGGCGTGGTACAATTGAAATGGGTACAAGCAACAATCTGAGATTCCAAGGATTTTAACTTTTGTGTGAACCTCCCCAAACTCCCCACATTCTTTCTTCTAGCGTGGGGCTCAACACACGACACACGTCACATTAATTCCCGTCGGTCCCGAATTAACGATTACCCATTAACCCCTCGTAAAGTACATACCAAGAATCAAAACTTCTCGTCTATCAGCTCCATCTTGTTCTCATATATCCAAAAAACATACAATGACGGCGAACGACGACGACGTGGCTCTATTAAACGAGATACTAACAGAATACGGTGAATCAACTTACGAAGAACTTCCTGATAGTCGATCGACCCCCACCCCTTCAGGCGCTTCATCCCCCACAACATCAGACAGTGTTTCAGCCGTCGACTTAGTCCTTGCTCCTCCCTCCGATCTCTCCCACGTAATTCACGTAAATAGACAGTCGGTTTGCTCTTTCGATATAAAAGTACCGAAGGCTACCAAGCTTCCCGAGGTGTTTGCGTTTCGGATTTCGACAGCAGCAGAGGTAGGTGCTGCGGAGAGAATTTTAGGTTACGGGTTTAAGGTCAGTGTGAATCATGTTTCGAATAATACGGAGGTGGTGGATGGTGCCGTTGAACTGAAGGCGGGGGAGATGACACTTGAGGAGGAGGTGAGAAACGTTGCGGAGGGGATGATTTATTTTTCACTTGTTTCTAACACTGCCGTGCTCGGAGCAGATACTGGAGCCGACGTCCCACTCCCCGAAGTTCAGCAAAGGAGAGGAAGGAGTAGGAGAGATGTCGCCATTTCAGGCCATGATAGACCTTCCCATATCTTCTGATAATTGGGCGTCTCCAGCTAGCAAAGACGCTCCTCCAACCACGATCAAGATCGTGATCGACAATAGCAAGAGCGTGTTTCGGCCTCGTCGGCTGACCTTTCAGTACGCTTTTTTCAGTAAGAAGATTAGAGATACTGCGGTTGGAGCGGCAGGTGAAATGAGGCAAAAAGAGATGGAGGAACGAACGAAGCAGTGGCAGGGGGTGAAAGAGAACGGTGGGTTGGGGCTGAAAATTTTGGGCGGATTAGTAGTGGGCGGGGTGGTGACGGGCGGGGGGATCGGGGCGCTGGCGGGGGGTATGGTCGTAGTTGGCGGGATGAAAGCCGTAGAGAAGATGAAGGCCGGGGGTGGGGGTGGGGGGGAGGAGGAGGAGTTAGAAAAGGAGAGGGAGAAGGAAATGGAGGAGAGAGAGGAGAGAGAGGAGAAAATAAATCAGTTGGAGGAACGGTTGAGCCAACAGACGAAACTGAAGGAGGTGGAGAAGGAGGAGTGGGAGGAACAGAGAGTTATATTGTTAGGGGGGATGGAGAATTTGAAGCTGCAACTGAAGAAGTCGAAGGAAGAATGTGTAGAATTGGAATCTAAATTCAGAGAAGAGAGGTCCAAGGGGGAAGCGCGAGAGAGGGAATTGGTGGGCAGCGTGGTGGAGCTTGAGGGGGTGGTCAGGAGATTGAAACGGGAGAAGAAAGTTTTGATCGTGGAGGTTAAAAAACTGCAGGCGGAGAAGAGCAAGGTGGAGCTTGAACTGGGGGTGGAGCTTGATCAGGCCAAGATGAACTATAGAGCGGCGAAGGGGGAAGTGAGGAGGTTGGTTGGAGGGGGGAGGGGAGGGGGCGGGGGTGGGGATGGGGATGGGGGTGAAGTTGAGGACGAGGGCGAGAAAGAGGAAAAGGAAAAGTTGAACGCGCAACTGCAAACGCTGAAGTCCAAGAGGGCCCAGTTGTTGGGCGTTAAAGCGAAGCAACCCAGCAACGTCACGTTGGACGGCTTGATCGGGGACATCGAGAATGCTATTTCGGATTTGGAGAGGAGGATTGGCGGAGGAGGTGGTGGGAGGGGCGGAAGCATAAATTTCGTCAGCTAACAAATATATTTGCATGCAAATCAAACACGTTTCGAACATTTTAGAAGCAAAAAAACATGCGCTTGACATCATTTTTTATTATAAATCGTTACAAATTATGTATGATACAACTTTCCCCCCTACCCCCGCCCCCCCCTCTAAACCACAGTCAACGCGAACGTACTGCCCTGTATCAGGTCCAAGCTCGAGTACAACCACTTGCTCGGAACAAGATGCCGCTCCATGCTGTCACTTCGCCAATACAGCCCGATGCTAGCGTGCAGATCCTTCTCGAAGAATGCCACCTTGATTTCGTAGAGCATGTTCGCCTTGCCGTTGCTGAAAACGAACTCCGTCTCCCCCTCTCTCGTATCAAGCACGATATCTCCGTCCAGACTCAGCCTCGCGTAATCGTCAACATTGGCTAACTCGAACACGACATCTTCACTACTAGGCATCTTCACGTAGCCAGTCCAATCCACGCTGACGTAATCAATGGCGCTGTCAGTAATCAACCCGTGGCCCCAGTTGAAGTCTACGGTTGAGTCCACCCTGACAATGCTGGGCGCGCCAAGCATGTGCTGATTACTGAAGTACCTTCCCAGCAACCCGAAACCGCCTGTATCAACCACCACTCCGCTCCCGTACTTGCTCAACCCCGACGGACTTCCTGCGATTCCGACGTCTATCTCGAAAGCCCCCGCCTGCGTCAACGTCATATCCACCTTGTACGTTCCATCACCGATGTCCGTCACCAACAGTCGCGTGTTCTCTTTCACCTCGTTGGTGCTTCCCCTGACCCTCGCCACCAAGTTGCTCCCCCCGACCCACCACTTGTTTCCGCTCACGTCGCTGGCCTGTACGTAGAAGGTTCGGAGCGAATTCACGTTGGTCGAAAAGGTATTGATTTCTCCTCCTGGGGCCGCCACTACTAAAACCTTCCCACTCTCTCCGCTAGCCACATGGGTAGTCGCCCCAACGGGGTCTGAGGGCCAAATAACAATGTCATAAGGATTTCCACCGCACTGCAGCCTGCTAACAACCCCCCCACTCTCGTCGAACACCCGCAGCTTGACATGAAGCTCCCAGGTCCCCAAAGGCCCGCTCTGTTCCGCCGGCACGAACAACCCCGTGTAAGTCCCATCACCGTTATCCACCACAGTGCCATAGACGTTCTTGTCGCCGTCCACGTGGCCGTACGTGTCTCCAACGCCACCCTCCGCCAAGAAGATCTCGAAGACCTCCCCGCCCGTCAAAATCCTGTTCCTGACGTTGTCCCGTGCCCAAATTGTCACGTTGCTCTCCACTCCGACCACGGCGTCCTCCACTGCCAATACATCGATCTCGCTCTCCTCCGTCGAGGCCCCTGCGACCACGTTCAACACAAACGGCGACCCCGCTACGTGCGCGTGTTGGACAGACCAGTCCCTAATATGCGACCCGTAATCATCGTGCGCCGCTGCAGTCTCAGCAGTAACGCTCAAATAATAAGTACCAGAACTCTCAGCATAGTACGTCACGTTGTAAGTTCCGTCGCCATTGTCCCACACCGAGCCTTCGAACGTGCTCATGATACCAGCGCCGCTCGCCGCACGACCCAACACCGCGACGTTGCAGCCTCCTCCCACAAGCTGAAGGTTGCCCGAAGCCTGCGACGAGCGTAGCGAGCGCGTTAGTGGTGGAGATAGCGAAACTAGTCGTTTCATTCCTCATAGAGACTCATTACGACCGTAATCTTCCCATTCCCAGCTCGTCGCTTCGCTCCTCGCAGTGCCTCTCTCACTCACCCCCCCAGCAAATCCGTCCCTGCACTCGACGGTGAAGTTGTGCCACATTCCAGCAATACTGTTTGTGACGACTGCCCCCACAGCAGTGGAGTGCGGGGCGCTCGGAACATTTGGCGCGTAAACCGGAACATAAACTGTCGCACTGGCAATTACATTCCTGTACAGCCTGTCCTTGCCAATGACCGCCCAAGCTCCCTGTGTCTCGCTCCTCCACTTCATACCAATGGTCGAAACCAAATCGGCGTGCTTGTACTTGACCTCGATGGGGACCCTAACTCCAGCCTTCATGACCAACTTTCCGGTCAGCATGCCGCCGTTTCCACTGCAGTGCGAGAGCGGAACGAGGTCCACCCCAGCAACGCTGAGAGAAACGTGGCTCTTCTCGTCGCACAACATCCCGAACTCGTACTCCTCGTCATGCTCCGCCTCGATGAAACCGGTCCACTTCACTGAAAAGAAATCTGCGGGCAAACTCAAACCGGTACCGTAGCACTTGCTCTCGTCCCAGGTGATGGTGTTCGGGTCGTCGGCGACTCCCGTGGTTCCCGAAGTCAGACAACTAACACCCGGCGCTTGGCCCCCAGAGACGGGAGAGTAATTGTCCCAGTCAAAGTCCACCGTCAAGTCGTGTCTCAGCAGAGACATCTTGCTCTCGATCCAGTCATCGGTCGTGTAATAGTACCCCCACAAGCCCCCAGGCGTCTCAATGTACCCGGTCAAATCGTAAGTCCCGGAGTAAGGCGGGGTGAAGTGGGCCATGTATCTCCCGTTGTTCATGTCCGTGACGGGGACCGAAGTTTTATAGACGTCCTCGACCTCTCCCGTGATAGCCCCGGCATCAATGCCGTTCACCACGGAGTCGGTGGCGCCCCTCCTCTCCCACTGAGACTGGTGGTGACTCCTCAGCGTCGCGGTGACGCTAACGTGGTCGCCTCCAGTCAGCAAGTAGTTGCCGAAAACGTCCCTGGTGTACACCTCCACGACGTTGGAGTCTCCTGCAGTGCCGCTGCGAGTTCCTACGCCTGGAACGTCGCTCTCGGTCGCGGACGCCACCGCCGGAGAAATCACCAAGTTGAAGGGGGAGTTGACAATGTGCTCCGCCCCGGCCTGTTCAACGACGGACATGTCGTAGGTTCCACTTACAGTGGCGTTGTAAATGCAGTTGTACTTTCCGTCTTCAAAGTAGGAGCACGACCCTAACACGGCCGCAGCGTTGCCCCAGTTGTCGTCGACCATATTGTCGAGGTCAGCGGGGCGCACACTCAGCGTGTTCATGGCCAGGTCGACAGTGAAGGTGTCTCCCTCGCCAGTTCTGGGGTTTCCGTTCACGTCCCTTGCCTGAAGGACGAAGGTGCCCTGGATTCCGGCCGTCCCCGAAGTGAGGCCGGCCCCAGTGGCCGTCGAAGTCGAACCGCGAACTGAGCCTGCAATATATACATTTGTGAGTTAGTATAAAAATGCAAAAAAGTCCCTAACCCCTTTCGCTAACAGCCCTTTCCCATTTTCACTACTCACCTAGCCACGCCTGCGACGTGATCGTGAAGGGAGAACCATTTATGTGGCCACCATTAATCACCACGTTGAGCTTGTTTTCACCTGAAACGGTGGGGGTGTAGTCCACGCGGAAGGTGCCGTCTCCAAGCCAGTTAATAGTGCCCGTTGCGTCGGTCACGGAGTTGCTGGCATCCGAAGTCACGTAGGCCGAGACGGTGCTCACGTAGGGGTAGCTATCGCGCTTCAAGTCGTTGCCCTCCTTGTCCCTGGGTTGGACGATGAAGGAGTTCACGGTGGGCGCCGTCTCGGCGTTGAGGTGGGCCCCAGTTGCCTCCCCCACAATGACGGAGGTCGGGCCGTAAGCGACGTTATGCCTCACGTACAGCTCGAAAGGCGAACCCTCGGCGTGCGCGCCGTCGAGGGTCACGTCGAGGTAGTACCTCCCCGAAGTCAAGGGGGTAATTTTCGCGATGTAAATGCCAGGACGGAAGGTATCCTCTTCCACGGTTCCCTCAAAGGCTAGAAGTGAGTCGTGGCTGTGCGCGACCACGGACCAGTTGTCGCCCCAGGCGCTCCTGTTGTTGTTCTGGGCGTCCCTGCTGTTTATGTAGAACCACTGTTCGTCGCCGGCAACTCCGTGGTTGACACCTGAGACGAGCGTAGCGAGTCGCGTGAAGATTGGAGTTGACGGAGTTAGAAATGTGTGGTGCGCCATTATAACGTCAAATACTAGCGGTAGCTCGTTCTCAACTCGTCGTTTCGCTCCTCGCGGGGTCTCACCTGAGCAGCCATCGCCAGCGTCCCAAGATCCCCAAACATCGGCCAGAGCTCCAGTGACGTCCCAAATAGGGGAACCCGAATCAGCCGCGCAGTTTCCGAAGCCGCCGTACGCCTCGCTCTCCCTGCTGAAGGTGGGTCCGGGAGTGACGTCGACGGTAAATGGCGAGCCAAAGATTTGGGGTAGCGAAGACGGGTTCTCGTCGAAGTAGGGCAGCAGCTCCGAGCTTAAACCCACGGCAAGGGAGTACACCCCTGAGCGGCCAGGCACGTACGTGCAGTCGAAGAGGCGGGTCGCCTCGTTCCACTTGATGTCCACCGGCACGTCGTCTCCGCCACGGCCCCCTCCTGAGGAGTCCGAGACCAGGCTGGCGACGCCAACGAAGCCGTCCAGCTTGGCCACGTCGCCCAAAAACTTGTCGAAGAAGGCGGCGTTCGAGCCGAAGCCGGTGTCGAAGTCGCCTCTCCAGTTCCCGAAAGAGTCTCGCGACTCAATGCTGAACTTGTTCTCGAAGCCGGCGGTGGCCTTGTACAGGCCCAGTCCCCTTGCGGTGGTCTTGGGTCCGTCGGCCGCGGCCGCCACCACCGTGTAGTTGTAAGGGCTTCCCATGAACTCCTCCGTGTAGTACATGTTCTCGGAAGGCACCAAAGAGTAAGGCACCCCCGCACCAGCAGATTCCCAGTACAGCTTCAAATGGGCGGTACCCAAGACATCGCGGAACTCGACCATGACGTCGTGGTAAACCCCGGCAACCAAGGAGAAGGAGGTGGAGGATAACCCGGGAGACCTGTCCCACTCGTCGATCAAGAGGCTACCGTCAATGTACAGTCTTGCGTTGTCATCGAACTCCAGCGAGAAGGTGTAGACGTCACTGCGAGCGACAAGCGTACCGAGTCGAAGTTTTCAGTTGCGTAATTTAACGAGTTAGAATTAGGTGGAGGGTAAAAGCGACTTGGGCGTTTAGACTAACGCTAGTAGGGGATGGGTGAAGTACGAACGTAATTATCGCATTCCCAGCGAGGAGCTGAGCGACGAGTTCAAGACAATGCGTTCTCTAGTTTACGAGGAGCGAAGCAACAAGTTCATAGAAAGCATGTCTCTACTTTACGAGGAGCAAAGCAAGATATTCAACTCGTCGCTTCGCTCCTCGCTGGGCTTCGTCCTCGCGACTTCGTACCTGCTCGCCACCTTGATCTTGCCTCCCCACCAGACCGAGGCGAAGTCCTTCCCGAACGTGGTCACGCTTCCGGTCTCCCAGTCGAAGTTGAGCTGGGCGTCAACCCTGCGCTTGGTCAAGTGCTCGGGGGTCATGTAGGGATCGTCGTAGTAGTGCCCCAAGAACCCTCCAGGAACCACGAGCATGGCGTGCATCTCGTAATTGCCGGCCCTTTCTACGGTGATGTAGGCGTCGTAAGTACCGTCTCCGTTGTCAGCGGCCACCTCTTGCACGGCCTTGACGGTGTTCATCCGGTGACCATGCACTTTCCCACTGCGTGACAAACTATTGTAATCGTACACCAGCTGCGACGAGCGTAGCGAGTCGCGTGAAGTTTGGAGTTAAAGAGTTAGAATTGCGTAGCGAAAAAGACGTTTGCGCGCTTGGACTAAAGCTTACGGCGTAGACGAATTGCGACCGTAATTGTCGTATTCCCAGCTCGTCGCTTCGCTCATCGCGACTTCGTACCTTATCGCCTTTTTCGGCACTCGTGGAGTAGCCAGCCCTGTACTTTTTCTCGGTCATCTCGAGCAGCATCGTGTCGCCGCCCGTATTCTGCGCCATGCCATTGCCTTTTCTCGCCTCTACCGTGAAGGTGTTGGCTTCTCCAGCGAACGCCCTAGTGTGCCAGTAAATATTGCTCTCAGTTGAGCCGGTGAGCTCGGGAGCGCCGGCGACATTCCAATCGGCGGACCACTTCGTGTACTCCAAGGGGGAGGACGACTGCACGGTGTTGGTCATTCTGGGAACCGTGCGCTGCAGGTCGTCGTCCAGAATAGTGACGGTAGTCCGACGGCTCGGCCCGAGCATAGCCCCGTTGGTGGGATTAGTGAGGGAGAGGAGAAACATTTTATCTCCAGTGTAGATCCTGTCGTCGTGAATGGTGACGAGGAAGGACTTGGAGATCTGCCCGACCTCAAAGTCGAGCGTCTGAGACGTCGTGTATATATGCGTCGCGGTAACGTGGGTATCGTTCGTCGTAATATGCTCCAGATTGTAGTCCACCGAGGCTGCGACGAGCGTAGCAAGGAGCATTAACAAGGTGTGGAGCGAAGCGACAAGTTAGTTTAGAATGCTCTTAATGCGAGGAGCGTAGCGTTTGTAATCCCGTCACTCCACTCCTCGCTAATTTAGAATTATCTTAATGCTCGTCGCTTCGCTCCTCGCAGTAGCTCGTGGAATTACCGCGTTCCCAGCTAGTAGCTTCGCTCCTCGCATTCCTCACCTGCGTTAGCCCCTCCTCCGCTTCTACGCACTGTGATTCTCACGCTTCCTCCGCCCTCGTTCAGCGCGTACTCCGGACTTGAGAAACTAAACGTCCCATTGTGACCGCACACCTTGTGTGATATAACGGTGGTCGAGCAATTCCAGTCTCTGTTAGTGTCGAAACCCTGCAACGAGTAGCGAGTCGCATGAGAATTGGCGATAACGAGTTATGCTGTTGAATTACGACCATAATTGTCGTGTTTCCGGCGAGACGCGAAGCGACGAGTTCAAGACAACGCGTTCTCTACTTTAGGAGGAGCGAAGTAAAAAGTTCATAGACCATGAGTCCTCGTTCATAGGCAACGCATTCTCTACTTTACTCGTCGCTCGTCGCTAAGGCTTATTGTTACTCCCGTAATCCTTCCATTCCCAGCTCGTCGCATTCGCTCCTCACTGCGCCTCACCTGGTCACACGCTTCAGCGACTGAGTATAAATCCGGTCCCGTCTTCTGCAAATAAAACGGCTCAGCCTCATCAAACGCGTTAACCTGCAACGATCCAAAAGGCACCAAAATAGAAAGCTCCCTATCAAGCTCATCCTGCGGAAGGGCTATGTCTGTGGGTCTGGCTCCTGAACGACGGATGGAGGTGAGGAGAGGATCGGAGCAGGAGAGGCAAGAGTCTACGGTGCATACGGAGCAGCGAGGGTCGTGGATGGTGCAAGAGCGGCATTGGTAGAGCGCAGGGAGGTCTCTATTGACCGCGTAACCCTGTGGGGTTGGGGGGGGGGAGGAGGGGAGGGGGGGGAAGTGTTAGATAGTTGTTGTGACGGGGTATTTAATTCTATTTAATTCTTAGTCGTTTCTCTTCTCACCTCCGTACACTTCAAACATCCTCCATCGTCGCACTCATTACACTTCACATCCCACTGCGTACAAAGCTTCGTACTACAATCACTCCCACTCCTATGCTCCCTACAAGTACAAGTCCCCGTTAGGTAATCGCAAACGCCGGATCCTGAACAATCTTGAGGACATAATTTCTTAGGATAACATAAACCACCCTCACGGACGTGAGTAGGTGAACAATTACCACAGTCTGAACCTTCGTAACCGACGTTGCAGAAGCAGGAACCGGAACGACGATCGCAGTACCCGAATTCTTTAGCGAGGCAGTAGTACTTTTTGTCGGATAAAGGTCCGACCATTCCTGGGCAGATTTGTTTGCCTCTGCGACGGGGGGAGGGGGAAGCGGCGGAGCGAACGAGCGGCGAGCAAAGCGAGCCGTGTTAGAATTGCGTGGCGGTGATGGTGGCGTCGATATATATATAGAGAGAGAGAGAGAGAGAGAGAGAGAGAGAGAGACTGGCACTACTAGCGCTGCGTCACTCCTCATGGAGCCTCATTACGAACGAAATTATCGCGAAATTATCGCTGTTATTCTACCCCAATAAACCCTTCACCCCTTACATCCCCTCGTCGCTTATATTATATATATATATATATATCGCTCCTCTTGCTCCTTACCTGTTGTCGCCGTCTTGTCCTCCGAACTGTCTAGGGTAGGTTTGCGTGCCAGGTGCGCCTTCGTTTGTGCGTTCGCGGAGGTAGTTTGAAGGTTCGTTTTGGACGCCGACGAAGCCGGATTCGTAGGGGGTGAAGGGGGTGGAGGATTCAGTGTCGGGGTGGACGCGGTAGGAGTGGGTTGTGGGGAGGTTGTGGAGGCAATACAATACAATGGACAGGAGGAGGAGGAGAGGGGGGGAGGGGAGGGACGGCATTGTTGGTTGGAGGGATGTGGGTGAGGTCGCGACGAGGGTCTGACGAAGGCTGGGGTAGGTTGGGGAGGAGGGGGGGGTAGGGGGGACGGGAGAGGATCGAGGGAATAAAATAAGATGTATGTACGTCGAAAGTGAAAGGGGGTTGGTGGGTGGGTGAAATTTATGCACGCTTCAGGGGCGGGAAGCTTCTCGTAATTGTTGCCTGCGGCTAGGCCTGGGAATAAGGGTTATAAGGTTTGCAACATAACCTTCAGGGGCTTTTTTCCGGAGCCTGACCATTTTGGCTAAACAATATTTTGAAAGACAAGACCGTCGCTTTACGCAACTTTAATGGATTCCCAACGAGCCTTCCGGCAGCTCTTCACCTCCCTCCACCGCAAGGGTTCCGCTGGGTCCATTTCCGCCAACGCTGATCCGCTGAAAGCGCACTTGATCCCTGTCCCCTCTCATCAGAGGCTCGCTGCGAATGTCCTCGATACGATAATAATAGAGCATGGAGATCCAGCAGAGTGGCTTTTCAGCAGCAAGGAAGGGTTGGTTCTCAAGAAGAAGGACGGGAACTGCAATTGGAAAGGTGAATATATGCGCAATCGGACAATTTAAGCACTTTGCCCTGACTATTCTAAACCTGGACTACAACCGCCGGGGACAGCCTCTGGACGATGTCCTATAATTCCTGAAACCTGAAATCCAACCTTCCCTCTTTTTCTAACCCTCCAACCCCCCCCCCCTCACCCCCCACAGCAATACGCCAAGCCTTCCGCCGCAACTCCAAGCTCTACCCTTCAAAAAGCGTCGCAATCCTCCGCTTCGCCTCCTCCTCCCCCGGTCTCTCCACCAGAATAATAAGCACAACCTCCACCTTCGAATCCCTCCAAACCGATTTAACCGCAGAAGCAATGCACCGATTAGTCGCCGTACAGATGTACGCGTTTGAACTAGCTACGCCTAGAACGGGGGTTTTTCAATGTAACTATACTTGCGATGTTAAAGGTACGAACGTCGTCTCGTCGCTCAGTCTCCTCACTACGAACATGACGTTTGCGCTTCGCAATCCGCCTGCGCTGTTAGCTTTAATCTAGACGCACAAGCAGCCTTCACCCCCACACAATTCTAACGAGTCAATGCTCGTCGCAGGTAAAACTAATTATACAAGCGTGGGAGTTAAGAAGTGGCCAGAGAAGCAAGAAGCGAAGAGTAAAGATGAAGCAGGTGTTAACATCGGGGGGGAGGGAGGTGACGGAGATTCAATATCTGTTGAATCATCAGTCTCATCAGGTAATTATACTACCGTGCAACCTTGGAGACATAATAGTATGATTCAAGCTGTTAGGAGTATTGTGTCGTATTCTGAGAAGACGACGAATCATTCAATCGAGTCGGTTACGCTGGAGTTTATGTTTGACCCGAGTACGGCGCAGCCGGTTTTGTTGGGGGTTGTTGAGTTGAATTTGGGGGGGAATTTGACGGAGATGGAGAAGGTGAGGGGGTGGAAGGAGGGAGAGTAGAAAAGTCGCTTTACTAATTTTCTAACGACGCTTTCTTTCTTTTTCGTAGGAGAATGTACAAGTCGTTGGTAAAAAACAGAGGAGGCCGAAGCCAACAGCTGGCCCGGAGGTGGAACTCTTCCCTACCAAGAACGACACACTGCCAATTCGAAAAGAAAAGAAACCTCCTAAAGCAAGCTTATCAACAGAATCATCAGCTACACACACAAAGATGAAATTCACGACGAAATTCACAGGAGTAACACAAAAGAAAAAAACAAGACCAACAAGCGCAACCAGCTCAAACCGGCGGCGCGCGCAAACGGCGCCGACGAATATTTTGACTGGTGGGGATTCGGAGGGAGGTAGTCCACCGAGGTTTAGAAGCTCGGCGGGTTTTATGAGCGGGACGGCGAATAGCGTTAATTCTACGACGGTGCATAGGGGGGAATACACTTCGTTGGTCGCGAACCATAATCAGCCGAAGGCTCGACCAGGTGAGAGGGTGTTTTGTGTTTTTGTTTGTTGCTAATAATTGCCTACAATCTAACTCAAAGCTTACTTTTTTCGTTGTTCGTTACAGCTCGACCATCCTCTGCCCCTCTCACTCGTCGTAAGAAACCAAACGTTCTCCCCAAATCTCCTACATACAGGTGGGCATACGACAATTACGGTCGTAATTCGTCTGTGCTATTGGCTTTAATCTAAGCGCACATGCCGCTTTCGTCGCTGCGTAATTCTAACTCATAAACGCCAATCTTCATGCGACTCGCTACGCTCGTCGCAGCTCCAGCTACAAATTTCACAAAGGTTTCTTTAGAGAACCTACGACGTACGGGACTGGTAAAACCCCCATGAATTCAAGAACAACATCGCCGGAGACAATCGGGAGTAATAAGGATATGACTTCAGCGACTTTTGATTTTAACCCGACTCCGGTTGATCTTAATCCGGCTGCTTATCATTATACTGAGTCTGGGTCTGGCACTGGCGCTCATGTGTGCCGTGGGAAGTACTGTCATATGTTCGGAAAGAAAGAAGGAGAAGTACTTTGCGGAGCTGACATTCACACGCCGTGCGTTGGATACAGGACTCTCGCGCTGGCGAAAGTGGAGGAGAGATTCGATGAAGGGAAAGGATTAATGGAGAGGTTTGCGGGACGGATGACGGAAATGGGGATTAAGAGGGATGAAGCGTGGGATGAGGAGGCCATTTTGGCCGACGTCGTAGACGAGAGGTGGGTACTTAGGTGGTGTTAGGGTTGTTGTTGTTGTGGTGGTTACGCAGGTTACACATTCTAACACTTCTCAACACTCCTGAAACACTCTTGGCAGGCTCCGAAAAATCCTGGAGCAGTGCCAGGTTCACGCCCTGGAAATGTTCAGCAAGTCCATGAGGATCTCCATGGGAGTGGACAGAAAATGGGAGCTCTACGACTTTGAATTGGCAAGCAGGAAGACCAAGTATAATGAGGCGCTTCGTCACATCCCGCCGGCCAGGGCCTATGATCAGGTGCCCGTGTGCAAAACGTGCAACCTCATTTACAACATGCTGGACCAGAGGAGGGAGAACATCTTCGACTTGACAGAGAAGGGGGGGGGGCTTGGAGGGGGGGGGAAGAAGGCCCCCACCGGAGGAGGGGGAAGGAAGCAGTGGAAGAAGTCCATCGGGCATTACTTGGGCGTCGGGAATCAAAAGGGGTTAAACCACTTGACGCCGCAAGAGGAGCGGGCGGGCGAGGCGCGCAAGAGGCTCTTGCAGCGGAAGGAGGCCGAGATTGTAGAGATGGAGAGGCGATACGCGGCCGCCGTCGCCAAGAAAAAGGCGAGCACGTGGACCAAGAGGACCCCTGTCGCGAGCTCGAAAAAGAAGACGCAGGGGGGGAAGAAGCGTGACGCTGCGACAGTCGGGGGGGTTATTACTGGGCACGACAGTGGGGGGGCACCCAACATCAATCCTGAGCCGATTCCGAACCCGCCACAGGCTTCGAACCACGCACTGGTGATAACGAGCGGGGACATCGGCTTCGATGGAAAGAAGTTCATATTCCGGCCTCCGTCAATCCCCAGACAGCTGGCCCTGAGCGATGTCAGGAAGGCCGGCTTCGTGGCGCAGAGGGTCCAGGCCGAGATCGGAGCGAGAGAGCAGCAAATGAGTAGTGGTTTGGACACACAAGACACACGAAAGAGTCTGAATAACAATAACACCATGACCGTGAGCGTCGCGTTGCCCACGGGAGAGACAATCGTGCGCGGAACGAAGGATGGGGGGGGTGGAGGCGGAGACGTTGATCCCTTTGACGTCCTGAAGCCGCTGCCGATGATGCTGGACAGCAAGGGGGGGTTGGGGGGGATTGGACACCAACGATTACATTGACGGATTCGACAGAATGGGGAACATAGAAGAAGGCGAAGAGCAGAACAGGTACAGTTTCTTGGACAGTCCCTTCACCCTTGATCAGCTGGGTGGAGGTGGAAGTGGTGGAGGTGGGAAGGGAGATCTGCTGAGTAGTGGGCACGGAATTTACGAGCCCGAGGAGGAGGAGGAAATCGACTTTAGAAACAACCAAAGCATGGAGATGATGCGAGAGCTTGATGATTTGAGGAGCTTTAGTTTGGCGCTCAAGCCTCTCCCGAAGGAAAAGAAGGAGGTGGTTGAGGAGAAGAAGGTCATAAAGGCCGTCAAGATAGAGAAGAAGGTGAAGGTGGAAGAGAAGATGGAAGAACCCACCATTCCCCTGGCGGGAGGCGAATACATTGAAGACTTCGACGATGACGAAGGAGAATCGAACGTGGAGGAGAAGGTCGATTGGGCCAAGGTCGAGGAGCAGGTCGAGGAGAAGCAGCCGTTTTTGTCTGAACCGGAACCAGAGCCTTTCCTGCCCGAACCGAAGGGGGGTGAGGCCGAAGAGGCCCCCTACGCCGACGACTTCGCTGAAGACGACTCTGAATCTGTCGCTTCAAAGGGCTCCGAGCTGACCATGAACTCGGATAACATGGTCGTGACAGGAGACGCGGACAAGGACGACAGCTTCGAGAGCACCGTCAGCGAGCAGCAGGCGAAGCTCCTGCCCGGATTCTCGCCGTCCCAGGCCGTTCCGCTTGGGGTGCTGAGCGGAGGAGAGGGCACCAACGTGGATTTGCCGCCTTGGGAGACCGAGGAGAGCGTGGGCAGACCGCCTCCCAAAAAGGCGCTGCCAAGCGGGGACTTTCTCAGCGAGATCGCCCAGCTCAAGGCCGACGCAAAGGCGCTGAACAACAAGTTCGGAGTTTAGGGGGGATTGAACTTAATGTAACGAAGTGATGTATTGTATGATAGAGTGAAAAACATTTTTTTTAAACAAAAGATGGTTGAGCGCATGTTTTATTTTTGTTCCACCAATTGTGTGCCTGTCGTAATTTGTTTTAGGTTTTAGGCATTTATCTCCCTCTCGAGTTTTTTGGCTTTCGCTTTGATTGTTCTTCTTCGTTGAGCGCCAGGGCCCTTAGTGTTTTTGGTTTCTTGCTCGTCGGTTCGTGTAACGTTGAGTATTGAGCCTCGCATTGAGCTTCGCATTGAGCCCCGCCTTTCTTCAACAACCTTCACGGCGTCCTCTGATCGAATTGAGCGGAGGACTTCTGTATCTTGAACGGCCCAGTCGGGGATATGCGCTTTTTTCTGAGCGTTCCACCACTCAGGTTGGGACTCATTCCATTCTGGGATCTATTTTGTGGCCCATTTGGCTACCTCACCTTCAATTTTCTTCCACTTGTGCCGATTGTTTTCGAAGATTTTTATCTTTTTCTCATCGTCGTCGTGGTTCAAGAAGTTCTCCATGGAATGATCGCTGCCCGACTTAGTAGAGTAGAACGTGCTGATGTACTTGGGGTTGATGTTCTTCAAGAAGAAGACGAAAGTTGCGATCTGGACTACGAGAAGGCCGCCGACCATTCCGTAAACCTGTGTAGCGTCGAGAACCATCGTCAACTCTCGTGCCTCCCCCTCCTCACTGTCCATGTACGCTAAATATCTCGAGCCAAAATAGAAGCAAACTACCGGCGTTGATAGAAGCATAAACGCCCAGCAGCTGCCCCCAAGGTCGGGAGCATTGCGAAAATGTACCAACGCTGTAAAATCGACAATCATTTAAACACAACTCGAATTAGAGCAGATAAGAGTACCCCAGTCAATCCGTCGATTGGTATCCAATAAGTGAAGTCTCTCCTCAGAAGCTTGTACGCTAAGAAGAGTAAACTCTCTCCCACCAAGTAAATAACAACAGTCATGCTGCTCTCGACCGCACAAAGGGCACAGGCGAGGGCTTTGGCCGTCAATTGGCAGGCCGATATGAGAAACATGCTCACGAACACTTTCACTTTCTTCATCGCACCGTCGGGTACATATCCGTAGAAGTTGGGAGTTTGCGCCCTTTGATTCTTATCCAAATCCATAGCAAAGGACATGCCAGTGGCGGTGAAGGAAGAGGTGAAAACGGACACGATGAGGGAGAATATTGCGGCGTTCGACTGGTTAGAACCAACTAGAAAGGCGTACGTTTGAATTAGCGCGCCTGGGATGGCCTCGGTGAAAAGTTCCGAACACTTGGCCATCATCATCTCCATCTTCGGACTCATGGCGGCTCCAACTTCATGTTCAGCGCCTATCACCACACGAAATGCATCAACGCCAGGCTTGGTGAAGGACAGGACGTAAAGGATTTCCTTGAAGAGCCGGCCTTTAGAGGGGTGGTTTCTATTCTGTACGAAGACAAATGCGAGCTGGATACTAATATTGGAAAGAAGAGAAATAAGACTCGCGTTTGCGAAGCCGTTCGCGCCTGTCAAGTAGAATTGATAAATCATGTAGAGGTCTGTGATCGTGTCAAACGTCGAAAGGAGAGCCCCACCAAAAAGCCTAACCGAGGCGTACTTTTTCCCATCGTTGGCTAGTCTCATGCTCATTAAAACCAAGGCCTGCGACGAGCATAGCGAGGAGCAATAGCCAGCGAGGAGCGAAGCGACGACTTAGTTTATGTTTTCGTCGCCAATTAACGCATTCTCAGCTCGTCGCTTTGCTCCTCGCAGTTCCTCACCTCCTCCAACACCGGGTCCCGCTCATGCATCCCCCTCATCACGGGGAACGTGTCGAGATAAATCCCGACCGCATCTTCGTCACTGCCACACGTCTTCGACAGGTAATCGAACGCTCTCGCCAACACGACGCAGTCGGCAAGTGTGAGGTTACTCGTCTTGTCGCACGAGGGCAAAGTCGAGGCCAACGCGCGAGGTTTCATCACCTCGCGCAAGAACATAAGCAGCACCTCTAGCGTGCTTTTCAATGGGAGACTGGAAGTTTCTTTGCTAACGTCCCCCTGGACTGGGGGCTGTCCTCCAATTCAGCAATCCTCTTGTGTGCCTGCGCCAGAGCTTGACGCAGCTTAAGAATTTCCTCTTCGAGTGCGGTAGTTCTCGTTACGGTTGTCACCTGAAGAGGAGGGTCATTGTAGGGGGCGATCTTCGAATCCTTGGCTATTTGTACGGACTGCTTCCAATTGAAATCAGCCAATGTAGCTTTTTCACCTTCACTGGAACATAAGCCGTGAGAAGATTCAAGAAAGGTCTTTTGACCGCTTTAGAACGCCCCCATAACTCACCTCTTGCACCCTCTTACGACGACCTCCTACATTCCCTGACTTACTACTATATATCACCATGGGCAAGAAAAGAAACAACACCCCAAAGACTACTAAGAAATCCGACCCCCCTCAAACCCCCCCTCCATCAGGCAAACAACCCTCCGGAATTCCCCCCACCCAATCTTCAGTCGCCCCCCTTCCAGGCCTCGTTGAAGACAACCTTTTTTTTTTAATAATTTACGCCTCTGCTGTCCGCATGTTCACCAAGCACTCCACCAAAGACATCACCTCCCCAGCCTTCTTCGAAGAATCGAGGAAGGAGACGAGCGACGCTTTAATCAAGATCGTGGTATTGGCGGCAATCACTCTAATAGTTTTAGGCAGTAAATTAAGAAAGCGGTTAGGGTACTACAACAAACACGTGCAGGCGGGCTTCGGCCGAACTCTGATGTCCTACATCTCCTACATTCCCCTCCTCGCTGTGCTATTCTCGTTCGTTTTCGTGTTCGGTTTGACTCTGTTCAGCAACCACGAAGGTGAGAGTTGTGGAGTTGTGGGAATTGCGACTGCGAACTACGATCGTCGCGTATTCTAACACACGGTAGCTACGATTTGTAGCCGTCCAGACGTCGCGTACGGTCTTCAAAACTAATATGTTAGACATCAAAGAGTGTAAGGAGATCATCAAAATGGCGTCAAGGGCTAAGATGAATTGGACAACTGACCGCCACCCAGCCGTTCCAACGGTGGACATGAATGTTGAGGAAGCATTTCAGGATAAAGATAAAGCGAAGTTAACTAAGATTTTCGACGAGCGCCTGTCTCCTTTCATCGAGAAGACCCTCGGGATAACGCGCAATTCTGTTCGCGCCGATGACATGTTCATCGTCAAGTACTCGGCTATCGAGAAAGGAGGGTAGACGGGCCTCAAGCCGCACACTGACGAGGCTTACTTTTCCGTGAACATTCTTCTCTCCGACGAATTCGAAGGTGGAGGCACTCGCTTCTACCAGCGAGAGCAAGGTGAGAATAGAGTGCGAGGAGCGAAGTGACGCGACGCTAGGAGCTTTGTATTAAAAACTCACTCGCCGCTCCGCTCCTCGCAGAACCCCTCGACGACTACAACTCCACCATCCCCAGCTACGATCTCTCTCCCCCCGTCGGAAATGCTTTCCTTCATCGATCTCGAATTCTCCACGAAGGAATCCCCATCAGTAAAGGTGAACGTTACATCCTTGTTTTATTCATGCACATAGATCAATTCGATTTTGAGACTAAGCAAAGCTATGGGTTGCACCCCTTCAGCACCTGGCTTAACATCGGATACATGGAGAGCTGGTTCAACGAGCGCTACCAAGGCCTGAAGACGGAGCTCATCGACGTCCAAGGACAGTCTCTGTCGCACAAGTACTTGCGCACTATATTCTATACTTTGATGTATTCGACGCGTCTATTCTCCGATTTCGTGGGGACGGTAACACCAGGTGGGAAGTTCATCGAAATCCTCGACAGCGATAAGACGGGAGAGCAGGGAGCGAACTGGTTGCATGGGCAGCATATGAGGCTTAACGAATTCGGGGAGAGGGTGAGGGCGGATCAAACGTGTGATGCTGAGGGTGCTAAGCTTACGAATAGAGGGGCGGAGGATATTTTTAAGTGAGATTGGGGGGGGGGGATTGGGGGGGGTTGTGTGGGGTTGGGGGAGATCGAATACAAATCATTTTAAATTGAACGCAGCATTATAAAAGCGTAGTAGCGGCCTTTATTGGTCAATTTTATTATTATTCACTCTAGTTCAGGGATGGGGGGGAGGTGGAGCTACATGTCCCGACCCTGGTCGCCTGC
>BLQM01000219.1:48673-63072 GCA_012489335.1 Triparma laevis f. inornata
AATACAAATCATTTTAAATTGAACGCAGCATTATAAAAGCGTAGTAGCGGCCTTTATTGGTCAATTTTATTATTATTCACTCTAGTTCAGGGATGGGGGGGAGGTGGAGCTACATGTCCCGACCCTGGTCGCCTGCTTGAAGAAAACAGACTCTAAAAAACTTCAACGCGAACACCGGAATTCACCTCTGACTGCGGTAACCCCGTATATATCCATAATATTTATTCACCACTCAAGGCCCCTCCTCGCCTACCCTAAGGCGGCGACAAAGCAGAAAAGCTTGTCCCAGCGAGTTTTCGCCCTTAGGAAAAATCAAGATATATGAGAAACACACATATTCCCAAACAGCTTCCTCACCGTACGTTAATCCCACCTCAAAATACAATATCGCGCAATCTACTGGTCCTCATGCCCCCCTCTTCAACCCCAAATGCGCGGCAGGCCGCGCTTACACACAAACTGTGAAGGACTGTGTGAGCAGTTCCCCAAACTGCCGGCGCAAAGTGCAAGGTTTTTCCACCTCCACACTCGCCCGATTCCTAAACCTCCGCCTTCTCTACCCTTTCTAACCCTCCTAACGCCACAGACAAGAACCAAATTCCCCCGTAATTTCTCAGAACACACTTAAAGCCCCAAAACAACACACCCAACCCCTACGTCCCCCACCCCCCTAAATCATGGCCACTCCCCTCGCCCTCTCCCAGGCCGTCGGCGTGACCTCCTCCCCCTCCACCGCCCCCAAATCCTCCAAGCAGCCCAGCGCGTATCTGCCGGAGGTGGACGTGAATAACTTGGTCGTTTGGAACTCGAAACGGAGGAAGTGCTGCGGCTATCTGAATAAGAAGGGAGGATCGGCGGGCAGCAGCGGAGGCCTCTTCAGTAAGAGGAGGTGAGTAGTAGTTTGGAGTGGGTGGGGTGGGAGTGGGAGTGCGGGGGGAAGGCTTCACATTGCTTCACATTTTACGTATTCTAACCCTAAAACCCCTAAAGAAACTGGCAAAAGCGCTTCTTCATCCTCGAGCACCGCATCGGCGGTTCCGAGAACTACCTTCTAAAATACTACGCCAAGCCTGACGATTCCAAGCCCAAGGGCGTGCTCCCTCTTGACGGGGCTGAGGTTCTCGAGGACTTCGAGGTCTCCAAGAGCAAGAAGGAGAAGGAGTTCATGTTCCAGCTGAAGGTTCCCGGGAGGAAGGACGTCTTTGACGTGCAGGCCGAGTCCCAGAAGGAGAAGGACATGTGGATGGAGACTCTCAAATACGTTGCAAGCGTCGCTTCCAGGAGGGGTATGGTCATGCGAAAGTCCCTTGGCCAGAGCGAGGACGACTCAGGAGCAGAGAAGGACAACAGGCAGTTCTTCGTTGAGGAGGACGAGCTCCCCCCGTCTCCTAGGAGGCTGAGGGATCAGAAGAAGGTTGAACCGAGCATGAGGCTTGAGATTGACGTTCACAGTATCCCCCCCGGTAGCAATGAGCGTGCGCAGGTGAGAGTTTTGGGGGGGGGGGGGGAGAAGGGGGGGTATGAAGATATGAATGATATGAATATCCATTTTCTAACCCCCAACAACAACAACAACAACAGTTCGTGGCAACCTTCCAAGAGGACGTTGCAAGGTCGCTCTTCGGGGGCAACATGCAGGGAGGCAACATCGTCAAGGTCACCGACGTGAAGCCCGCCCCCGGCATGGACTGGCTCACCATCGTCGTCTTCGACCTCGTGGTCGACCTGGGCGGAGACGAAAGCACCAAGCAGGCCCTGTTCTCCAAGCTCGACAACATGGTCGGAAACCCCAACTCGGAGCTGTTTAACGGCATGGTCACCTGCCAGACGGACAGCACCTACAGGGGAATCTTGGGCCGGGGGGACGACGGCTTCGACATGCCAGCGACAAGTCGCCCCATCGCGACCCAGGACGAGAGGGTCAAGGGAGTCCTGTCCCGCTACATCAACATCCTCCCCCCCGAGACCTCCCACGACCCGTCTAAGTTCCACGTGTACCTGAAGTGGGAGGGAGCGACGCAGACGCTTTGGGTGCCTTCGCCGAGGTACTAAGCCGCGAAGAGCGAAGCGACGAGCTATGAATGCGACAATTACGGTCGCAATTCATCTGCGCTAGTAGTTTTCGTCTAAACACACAAGCAGCTTTCACTCATCAAATTCTAACTCGTTAACTCCAAACTTCACACGACTCGCTACGCTCGTCACAGGACTCTGCCGAGGAAATCCTGCGTCCTTTGGCCGTACGAGATCAAGGATTGCCTGGGCATCAGTAACACAGTCAGCGACGTTTGGATGACCCCGGTCTCGCTGAACCCGAGCGGGGTTCCCAGCGAGCTGAGCGTTCCGCTGATGTTCGAGCCGAGCGAGAGGCACGGCGGGCTGCCCGTCATCGACACCAGTTTGATGAGGCAGGGGGTGACGTACCATGTGCAGGTGAGAAAAATGACTCCGAGCGAAGCGAGGATGTGTGGGCGGACCACGATTACACACAATTCTAACACATAAATATCCACCGCAAACAATACAATACAATACAACACAACAACAGTTCGACGACAGGAGAATGGAGTGCCTCGAGGACTTGACGGAGGAGCAGCAGGCGGAGATCGAGGAGACCTTCCAGAAATACGACGTGAGTGGAGACGGCGTTATTTCTCGGGAGGAGTGCCTCGCCGCGGTCAAGGGCAGGACCGATGAGGCGAAGGCCGCAGTGGACAAGCAGTTCGAGGCCGCGCTGAACTCCGCCACTTTGGACGCCCAGCGCCAGGAGATTTTCCAGCAGAAGACCGTCCACTACCGCAAGATCGAGGAGGCCGAGTCGCAGCTCTTGACACAGCTTTTGAAGGCAGACATCGACGGGAACGGAGAGCTCAGCGAGCAGGAGTTCTACCTGGCCGAGGCTTGGTGGATGAAGAGTACTCTGAATCCGACGAAGATTTCATTATTTTAATTTAAGTACGATAAAGGTGGGGAGGCGGGTGGGGTTGTGTGTGGTGGAGGTCGTGGTGGGGTTGTTTGTGGTGGTGGTGGTGAGGGATGACGAAAAAGAAAAAACAGAAAGGATTTACAAAAAAATTGCACTTTTAACTTAAACCCTCTCTCCCCCCTCAAAAAATTCAAAAAAAACGCACGCACTTCTCTTTTTAAAGCTTCCCAACCTTCTCCACCAACTCCGCCATCCTCTTACTATACCCACACTCGTTGTCATACCACGCATAAATCTTAACCATCCTCTTATCAATAACCATCGTACTCAACCCGTCAATAATACAACTCCTCTCATCATTCGTATAATCCGTACTAACCAACGGCAACATGTTAAACCCAAGAATACCAACCAAATCACCCTCCTCACTCGCCTTCTTCATCAAATCGTTAACCTCCTCTTTAGTCGTATCCCTTTCAACTTCAACGACGATATCAGTTAAACTACCATTCAACAAAGGTACTCTAACAGCACTACCATTAATCTTCCCTTTCAATTCCGGATAAATCTCAGTAATAGCCGTAGCACTACCAGTAGTAGTAGGGGCAAGATTAAGCATTCCCGAGCGAGCACGACGGAGATCGCTCTTTTTAGTGTTGGGCATGTCGACGAGGGTTTGTGTGCCGGTTACGTTGTGAATTGTTGTTATACAGCAGCGGACGATTCCGAGGTTGTTCTTTATAACTTTGATTACGGGAGCGAGGCAGTTGGTTGTGCAGGAGGCGTTGGTGATTATTTTGTGGGAGGAGGTTAAGAGGTTGTCGTTGCAGCCGAGGACGACGTTGAGGGCGGGGGATTCTTTTACGGGAGCGGAGACTACGACGCGCTGAACGAGAGAGGAGGAGGGAGAGAAGTAGGAGTCGGTTAGGACTTTTACTTTGAGAAATTTACCGGTGCAGTCGCAGACAATTTCGGTCGGCCAGGAGACGGTAGAGGGGTCCTCGTTGCACGTGAAGGGGACAGAGACGCCGTTGATGCTGATGGTGGAGGTTTCAAGTTCGGCGGTGACGGTTTTGGACCAGGTGCCGTGGACGGAGTCATATTGGAGGAGGTAGGCGGCGGACTCGAGGGAGCAGACATCGTTGAGGTGGGCGATCTCGTGGCCGGCCTCGACGAGGTAGCGGATTAGGAGGCCGCCGATTCTGTGGGAGTTGGGGTTGGGGGGGGGAGGGAGTGAGTGGATTTTTGTCGTGGGGGGGTGTGGGGTAGCGGGGGGAATGGAGAGGTGATAGAGGTATTTTTAGGTTTGTATGGGTAGTTCTGGGAACGTTTCAAAAGGGGTTCCAACTTTCAACGTTTTTACGGGATTTGAAACCACTGTTTCATCCAACGCGAGAACGCCGCGTCGCTTCGTCGCAACGATGATCGAGTGTATTGATCAGTATTCTTCTCTCCGACGAGATACGAGCTTTTTCTTTGGATTATGATATTTAAGGAACACGCATCATGCGCCGCACCTGCCACAGCCGTTGATGGAGACTTTCATTGTTCTGAAATCGATCGGGTAACTTTCCAGAAGAGAGTAAATTCACGCCTCGAATCTGTCGATTTCTTCACCAATTAGTCTCCACCGCCATTGATATGCCACTTGCCCATTTTTACAGCAGCGAATATTAAGAAACGAGTACATAACACCGCGCGCGCGAGTCGGAAATAAGTTTTTTAATCCACGTCCTTTTCGCTCGGCTTGCTCAATTTTTTGTCCTCCCTCCCCTCCCCCAAACATGTCCACCTCTGCCCTCCCTACCCCCTCCAGCCCCTCCAGTCCCACCACACCTCCCGTCACCATCTCCCCCTCACTCCGCCCCTTCCTAATAATAACCACAACCTACCTCCTATTCACCATAACCGATGGTGCCCTCCGCACCACTACCCTCCTTTTCGCCTACCAAAACAACTTCTCTCCAATCCAACTCTCAATAATATTCGGTTTCTACGAGCTAAGTGGAGTCGTCACGAATGTAGGAGCAGGATTGGTTGGTAGTAGATTAGGGATAAAATTTACGTTAATATTTGGTTTAATAATGCAGATAATATGTTTCTCAGTTCTCTTCCTCTGGAATGATTCTTACTCAAAATTAGAAGCAATAGCATTTGTAACATTTGCTCAAGTTCTTGGAGGAGTTTCAAAAGATCTTGTTAAATTAGGAGGTAAAACAGTTGGGAAATTGGTTACGACAGATGATCAACAAAGCAAGTTATTTAAGTTGGTTAGTTTTTTGACGGGGTTCAAGAATTCGTTGAAAGGGGTTGGGTACTTCTTGGGGAGTTTTTTACTTAGTCAGAGTTTGGAGTTGAGTTTGGTTGTTAATATAGGTGAGAGGAGGAGAATGAGAACCCTAACAGAGGAGAACGACGATGACATAAACGCGTGAGAAATGAACGCATGAGAAACGTACGCTTCAGTCAAGCTTCAGTCAAGCTTCAGTCAAGCTTCAGTCAAGCTTCAGTCAAGTCTCAACACAAACTCAAAAACTGACATCGGCGTTTCGCTCTCCCCCTCCCCCTCAGGAATCTGCTGCGTTGCCTTCCCCTTCGCCCTCCTCCTCGATTCCAACCTCGGCAAAGTCCGTACCGGCGACCTAAAATTCACCGATGTCTTCCACCTCTCCAACCCCAAACTAACCCGCCTAAGCCTCGCCCGAATGTTCTTATTCATGAGTCGAGACTTCTGGTTTGAAATACCCCTGCCGTTTTATTTGAGGAGTCCCGGTTGTAATGGTTTGAACACGGTTTGTACTGCCAATTCTGAATGTGAAGTGAACACATCCTGCCTCTCCTCCGTCTGTACGAACAACAACCCCTCCGGTGGTTGCGGTGGTCTCGGCCTCGATAAAGTCCTCGTCGGTACCTTCCTAGGCCTCTACATAATCTTGTACGGTCAAGTTCAATCTTGGACGCCTCAAATTATAACAGGTCCTCTTAATCAAACTCCGCCTAATAAATTTACGGAGGTTATGTACGGGTTTATTAATGTTGTGCCTACTGCGGTTATGGGGGGGGTACTGTTTTGGGCGCCGTGGTTCTTAGATTATGAAGTTGAGGATATGACGGTTACCCTTATAGTTGGGGTGGTGTGTTTTGCGGTTATTTTCGCTATTAATAGTAGCGTGCATAGTTATTTGGTTGTGAAGTACGCGGAGAGGGATAAGGTCGCGGTTAGCGTTGGGTTTTATTATATGAGTAATGCGTTTGGAAGGTTGTTTGGGACTGTGGGTTCAGGGGTTATTTATGGGTATGTTGGAGGGTACGGGCCTGACGATGAGTCCAGGGATGGAAGGCTAGGACTGGGATGGTGCATGGTCGCAGGTTCCATTTCTAGCATTATCGCGGCGGCTTTGACCTTTGGGATTGATGATGATATAGGAGGATTGAAGTGTGGGCGTTACACGTGCGTTAAGGAGAGGGACGTTTACGAGGAAAGGGAGATGATTGAGGTGGGGGGGGGGGAGTTGACGATGACGACAACGAAGTCGAGCAGAAGAAGAAGAGTGGGGCGGTTGTGGTTGCTGTGGAGGAGAGTAAAATTTAAAGGGGGGGGGGGGGTTAATAATAAAATCACAATTTTGAAAATTAATGATCTTTATTTTAGGGTAAACAAATGCTAACATATTTTTATTTTATTAACTTCAATTTCTTCTTCCTAGAAGAACATGAAGTTGGTGTTCGCAAACTTCATCCCCGTCAGTGCCGTCATGCCGTACGTTCCAGCAACGGTTCCAGCTCCGATGCACCCTGCGAGGGCGGCGACGCGAGGCCCTGCAGTAGCCTTGTACGCCACCCCGGACAAGAAGGCCGCCAGTGCGGGGTTCAAGGCTGGAGACTGCACGGGAGAGAACTGCTCCACGTCGCCCTTGTCCAGCAGGCCCTCGGTCAGGGAGTAGATCATGGCGACGCAGCCTATGGCGTTGCCTGCTCGGGAGGCGCCTCGGCCGCCGTGGTTCAGGAGGGCGTTGACTTTTACTTTGAAGCGCGAGTTGGGGACGGAGGAGAGGCCAGTTTTCACGCCGTAGAGGCCGCCACCGAGGGTGCCACTGTTTGGGGGTTGGGGTGGGTTAGATATGGTTGGGTTGCGACACGAAATGGTATCACATCGCCTCGATTCGCTACTGGCTGCAGACGTGCCGCCACTCGCTCGCAAGGCTCAGCCACGAAGAGGACAGACAGCTTATGACATGTACGCGAAAACGGGAATAACCCGTTAAAAATACGGCGATACTTGCGTAGCCGAGCGAGGCAGAGCTGGCGATGGTTAAACATCGCTCACGGGGGAATGGTCCATTGCCTGTGGAGAACTCAGCGGACGACCCACACGTTCGCCTGCACAGAAAAGTGCAGAAAACTAACCCCACGTGGCGTCAATGACGTCGGTGGTTGTTCTAGAGAACAAAATCGCCCCTCTCACTCACATTAGATATCCCCACCCTGTGCTCGCCACCGTTTTCTCCCACATTCCACGCCCCTTTATGTCAAAATCGAGGTAGTCCGGCTCGCTCTCCGACTTGATCTGTAATGAGGGCGCTACTGTGCCCAGGCGGATGTTGCCGAGGTTAGGTAGCTGTATGGGAGCGGAGTTGTCGGAGGATTGGTCCATAGTGGTGTTTCGGTACGTTTTAATGAGCACTGAAGTTGAAATGGATTGGAGTAAAAGAAAATGGACTGTAAAAGTTTTGGTGGCTAAAGAACGGCGGTTTCTGGATCTAGGCTCCTCTTCACTTCAGTCATATCGACGGAAATATGTTCGTGCACAGGGCTGATGATTTAATTTGAATAAAAGAAGCTTGAACTTGTCGTTTTTTGTTTGTGACGAAGTTTTCATTTTTTCGTTTGAGCACCCCCAACTGAAGTTTCCACCAGCGCCTTGTCCAGCGCCGCCCTAATATTGGCCTCCGACAGCCCCTTCACCGTCTCCACGCAAATTCCTCCTTTGTACACTTTGAACGTGGGCATCGCTGAGATTCCCTGAGAAGACGAGGTGTCTCTGGACTTGTCGACGTCGCACTTGTAGAATTGGACTCCTTTCTGTTGAAGCCGAGGGCTTGGATTAGACTTATCATTCGTCCGCCCAAAGCGCTCGCTTCGCTCGCTTCTCGCTCACGTTCACCTTATAATAATCCTCGGACATCTTAGCGTACAATGGCACAGCCGCCTTACATGGCGGACACCAAGTCGCATAAAAGTCCACAATGGTCAGCCTGTGATCCGGCGCCCCCTCTTTCTCGACCTGCTGCCTGGTGACCTTGTCGAAGTCCGCTTTGGAGACTACGGTGGAGACGTGCCCGTAATCAACTGTTGGGAAAGGCTGCTGAGATTGGAAGTAGTTTCGGAGCATGAACATTAGGCCGACGGCTAGGAGAGGGTGTTCCACTAAGGTAGCAAGTGTAGGGTTAGCCGAGACTCTACGCCGACAGTCATCCAAGCTTATTATGGCCCGGTCCCGGTGAGCTTATATATTCTATTGGTGTAATGGGCGAGGGGCACGCATCCTTATCTACCCCGGCGCTCACCTAAAAAGTTCCATAGATCAACGACGAGGGAAAACATGGTTGCAGGTAGGGGGGGGAAGTGATTGAGGGGTTGTGACAGGCTCTTTGTCAATTGCAGGGCGTCCTGAAGTTGTTTTGTCAGGTCGCGAGAGGCGCCAAGTTCGTAAACTAAATAACTCCTTTTCTCCGCCGCTAGAAGTCAGTGGAAACTCAAAACTGGTTCAAATTACCTATATTTTCGTCTGGGATATTAGTGTGGGCTAAGATCAATTCGAGAACTTGAGGTTTGAGATAAGCTAATGTAGAATGCAGAAGGGGCCAAGTTCGTAAACTAAATAAATCCTTTTCTCCGCCGCTAGAAGTCAATATAACCTCAGGACTGGTTTAAATAATCTAATCTGTCGTCTAGGGTATTCGTGTGGGTTACGATCTATTCGAGAACACAAGATTTAATCGAAAATCATTTTAGTCAAATCGCTTGAGGTAAAATCAGTGTTTTATTTATTTTTAGATTCAATTTTGGTCTTATTTCGCCTTTCGAGAGCGCTAAGTACACGATTATAATTGTAACTCTAACAGAAAAAGCTCAAGATCGTGGTTTTTGGTTTCTATTTTCTCCTTACTGGAGTCTATTTGGTCTATAAATGACATATTCGATATCTAAGCCTGCCTTAAATGGACAAATATGCCCAAGAATGACCAAAATAGTTCCAGAAACGTCAACTTTCATTTTTGACGTTTTTCCAAAAAAAATATTTTCCAAAATAGTAATGTTTGATCAATCGCTCAAGGGTCCTTAATTTCCGAATATAATCAAGAATAGGCTTAAAAACAAAAAATCATATATACGTTTTTGAAATGAGGATTTTTCTATCTCGTAAGGACCTATAAAAGTACTTGAACGATCGCGAACGAAACTAAAATTAATACACTTGACGCTTCATACTCTTGCTCAACTCCAATAAATTATTAGGAATCTGAAACCCTAATGTCGTACAGATAAGTTCCTCAAAAAATCTCGACACACCCGAGAACGATTCGTGCATAAATAAGGTAAAAAACGCACACCCCACTTCTTATTATTCAAAAATGTCCGTGGGACTGCCTCTGTGCTGCCACTATACTCGCGACCGAGATGGCTACCACCACGACGCCGACTGTGAGCACCTCCGCCAGCACCCCGAATCCTTCTCGCTTCTCCTCCTTGCCCTTATACTTGTGGTCGTGGCCTGTGTTGAAGTGCAGCGGCACGAAGTCGACTCGCCTGTAGCCCTCCGTGTTGTGCCTGTGCTCTTGCTCCAGCCTGAAGAAGCCCCACATGGTCCTGCGCAGGATTTCCGCCGCTAGCACCAGCGCTGCCAGGTAGTTGGGGAACGCGAAAACGGCCCCAGAGTCCGGCGGCACGAGACTCGTTACCCAGAGGAACCGCAAGAATATGTCTAAGAAGATTGCGACGTAGTACCAGCTCTGATGCGGGAACATGAGCCTCGGCCCGAGCCAGTTGAACTGCGACGAGCGTAGCGAGGAGCGGCGAACGAAGCGAGCCGAGGAGCGAAGCGACGAGTTAATTTATAATATTCTTGATGCGAGGAGCGTAGTGACGAGTTTATCGACTGTTGTATCTCCACTCCCCGCTAGTTTATAATATTCTTAATGCTCGTCGCTTCGCTCCTCGCAGTGGCGAAATATAGTAGTCCCAGTTTCGTCGCTTCGCTCTTCTGTAGAGCCTCACCTCCCTCCTCCCGAGCCCCCAGTCCATGAAAACATCCCATGCGAAGCTGTAGCAACTGCTGCCGATGAAGAGGCCGATCCAGAAGATTTGGAATAGGTCCACGGGGGGCTTCGCCGCCATGACTGCCTCGTCGTCGTCCGCGTAGACGCTGACCCTGACGCGGTCGCTGTTGTACATGTAGAGCGGGTGGAATGTACCGAACAGAGTGACCGTCTGCGACGAGCGTAGCGAGTTGCATAAAAATGTGGTGTTTACGAGTTAGAATTGCGTAGCGACGAAAGCGGCTTGATCATTTAGACTAAAACTACTAGCGTAGACGAATTACGACCGTAATTGTCGCATTTCCGGTGAGGAGCGAAGCGACGAGTTCAAGACAACGCGTTCTCTACTTCACGAGGAGCGAAGCAAAAAGTTCACAGAAAAGTTGTTTCCTACTTTACTCGTCGCTTCGCTCCTCATCGAGACTCATTACGACGTAATTGTCACATTCCCAGCTCGTCGCTGCTTCTCACCTGGCTCAAACTGTACTTGAAGGCGTTGGCCAGATTCGGCCACCTCCTCCCCGTGTCGTGGTAGCGCCTCAAACACTGCATGAGCCTGAACCAGATGGGGAGCAGGCAAATCAATGGGATGAGCACGTTGGTGTACCAGAACTGCGACGAGCGTAGCAAGTCGTGTGGAAATGGATGTTGATGAGTTAGAGTTGGGTGGGGGGTGGTGGCATGATATCAAGACTGAAGCTACTGGTGCAGACGAATTGCGACCGTAATTGTTGTATTCGCAGCGAGGAGCGAAGTAACAAGTTCATAGACCACGAATCCTCGTTCATAGACAACGTTCTCTACTTTACTCGTTGCTTCGCTCCTCATGGAGACTCATTGCCACCGTAATTGTTGTATTCGCAGCTCGTCGCTTTGATCCTCACGGCTTCTCACCTGGTTCTGCCAGTGGAGTTCTGAGTGCTTCATGAACTGCTTCTTGTGCTGCAGGAACCCGCCTTGGAATATGTAGCAGAAGGTCCAGGCCCAGTCCTGCAAATTCTTGATCATGCTGGTGACGACGTCTGCAATGTACGTGGAGAAGAAGGTCGCGGGGTGAACCGGGCTCACCACAACGTTCAATAAAGTCATCCAGAGGTTCTTCCTCATGCGCCAAGGGAAGATCATGCACTTGAAGGTGTACAGGACGAGGAGGAAGGGGTAAATTCCGGAGGGGTACGGTTTCGGGATGGCTCCGACGCAGCTCTTGTAGTACAGCAGCATGAGGAGCAAAAAGACCAGAGTCTCGTCGACCGCTTCAGTCAAAATTCCCAAGGAGGAGTTGACGTTCCTCGGGTCGAACTCGAACAGGTAGATGTAGTTGATGCGGAACCTGCGAAGAGGGGAGGAGCGAAGCGGGGGAGTTAGTTTAGAAATGAGTTTAGAAATGCGTGACGAATTATCAAATTTTTAGACGCACTCGCACTCACCTGGTCCAGACGAAGGTGCTGAGCCCCCAGCACCAGTGCACCAGGAGGACGCCGCCGCACGCCCTGAAGACGGGAAAGGCCACGGTGCCCCCGATGGTCTGATTGTTGAAGACCATGATCTGCCAAATGCAGTCCCAGCAGACCCATACGGCCAGGACCGCGCACATGCCCAGGCGGTACCCGAAGCGGAGCTGCGACCAATCCATCTGCAGCCCGTCGCCGACCTTGGGCAGCATCTGAGCGCGGGCCTGCAGCATGTTGCCCTCGCAGAACATTTCGGCGAACATCTTCTCCATCTTCTCTCCGAGCTGTTCGGACTGTGACGGGGGGAGGGGCGAGCGAAGCGAGCCGTGTTAGAGGTGGAGATTGCGAAAACGAGGAGAACATATCCGGCGAGCGAAGCGATGAGGATGTTCCGGTTCTTGCTCCTCGCATGTGTGGCTCTTGCTCTCCCTCTTCGCACTAAAAACCTTATCAACTAACTCGTCGCTTCGCCCCTCGGCTCGCTTCGCTCGTCGCAGCCTCAGTGGCGTCATGAGGAGCCTGCCGCTTGCTCCTCACTGGGCTTCGTCCTCCCGTTCAACTCGTCGCTTCGCTCCTCGTTGCATAATTCTGTCTCACCTCCTTCGCATCGTGGAACCTCGTGACGGCGCACAGGTGCTTGAACTTGCCCTTGCTCTCCGGGACGGTCTTGTCGTGCTTCTTGATGATCTTCACGAAGCCCGTGTAATTCATGATGGAGTAGTTAGACATGAGTTTGACGTTGCGGTGGAGGTCTAGGATCGCTCGTTTGATGCTGTCGGACGCCAGCAAATCCTTGAACTTGTCGTCTAGGTGCAAGGCCATTTGCTGCGAGGAGCGTAGCGAAGAGCATTAGCGAGCGGAGTCAGTTTAGAGCGTTCTTAATGCGCATCACTTCGTTCCTCCTGGAGCCTCATTTCGATCGCAATTCATATATTCCTAGCTCATCGCTTCGCTCCTCGCAGTTTCTCACCTCTTCGTCGTCGTCGTCGTCATCGTCGTCGGTCGTTTGGTTGGCGTACTTCTTGTGTTCCTTCTTCTCTTGGAGGGCCGTCCCCTCCTCCTCCTCCTCAGCCCTCAAGGGAGCCTTGCCAGTCAAGGCCATGGTGACGTCCGCAATACTGTACTTGTGCCGGCGACCTGGACGCACCTCCTCCACTCCACCAACACCAACCAACTCACCGACCTTCTCCTGGTACCCCACGGCCTCCTCCAATATCTCCAGCCTCGTAACGTACTCGTCCACCTTCCTGCAGTAGAACTGCGACGAGCGTAGCGAGTCGCATGGAGATTGGTGTTGACGAGTTAGAATTACGTATCGATGAAAGCGGCTCGAGCGTTTAGACTAAAGCTACTAGCGTCGCGTCGCTCCTCATGGAGACTCATTACGACCGTAATTATCGCATTCCCAGCTCGTCGCTTCGCTCCTCGCTGCGTCTCACCTCCTCCACCTTCCTGCACTCGTCCTTGAGGACGGCGGAGAACTCCATCTCCTTGACGTCAAAGTTGTCCTCCGCGCGTTTCACCCTCAGGTCCCACAGGTACTTGGCCTGCGGCGGCAGTACGAGGAGTGAAGCACGAGGAGCGAAGCGACGAGTTAGTATAGTGCGAGGGTTATAGCATCCCCATAAGTTTGTCGCTTCTCACCTCCTTCGCCTTCTTTCCGCTTCCCGGTATAATCTTCGAAGCCATGGACTTCGCTAGTCCAGCGAGGTCAGTAGACGACGACCCGAACGACGACCCGATCAGATCCTTGAACGAGTTCTTCCTGTCCGGCGTGGTTGTTGTAGCGGAGGTGTAGGTGGGAGGAGAGGTGGTCGGTTGTAGGAGCGATGTTTTCTCAGTCGCTTCCTGCGAAGAGCGTAGCGAGGAGCATTAGCGAGACGAGAAGGGGAGAGGGGAGTCAGTTAGAATGTTCTTAACGTTCGTCATGGAGCCTCATTTACGACCGTAATAATCGTCGCGACTTTGTACCTCCTCCTCTTTGTTCTTCTTGTCCTTCTTCTTCTTCCTCTCGCTGTAACCAGTCTTGGCGTCTCCGCCTCCGCTTCTTCCACCTCCCATGAGCGAGAGCGCCGCCGTCCAACGCTGCCCCACGAGCGGGTTCGACCGAGACTTCTGCCGCTCATGGCTGCCAGGCGACCCCAGAGGAGGAGCCGAGGCGGAGTTCAAGTCGAGCTGACTCTGTGACGAGCGTAGCGAGGAGCATTAGCGAGGGGAGGAGGGGAGGGGGGAGTTAGTTTAAAGTGCTCTTAGTGCGAGGAGCGCGTAATTGTCGTATTCCTTGCTCGTCGCATTTCTCCTCGTTGTCGTTCGCTCCTCGCAGTTCCTCACCTTGCTCTTCCCGCCACTGTTCGAAAGCAGGCTCTTCTCATTCTCCAGTGTCACCCCCTTCTTTAAAAGCTTCTCATCTCCACTCTCGCCGCTGCTCGTCGTGTCCTTCTGCGGGTCCTTGTCGTTATTGTCATACCTCAAGCTCTTCAATTTCTCAGCCCTCTTATCCCTAAACTCGTCCCTCTGCTTCATCGTGGACTTGATCTTCTTTAGAAGAGACTTCAAGCGCTCGTAGTCCACGTAGTGCTCGCGCCACTTGGAGACTTTGTTGTCCTCTAGCTTCAGGCCAAACTCCACCATTTTTGGTGTCGACGGGGGATGGAGGGAAGGTGGAGGGGGGACTGTGGAGGTCCGGGGGGTGGCTGCGAGGGT
>BLQM01000220.1:0-24213 GCA_012489335.1 Triparma laevis f. inornata
TAACCCTAACCCTAACCTAACCTAACCTAACCTAACCTAACCATAACCATAACCATAACCATAACCCATAACCCTAACCCTAACCCTAACCCTCTCTCCAACTTCTTCACCATAACCATAACCATAACCATAACCATAACCATAACCATAACCATAACCATAACCATAACCATAACCATAACCATAACCATAACCATAACCATAACCATAACCATAACCATAACCATAACCATAACCATAACCATAACCATAACCATAATTTCTTGAGCCTTTGTAGTATTTGAACATCGTATGGCTACATTCTTGGACATCTGGTACGCTAGATTCGAGAAATTGTCTGCTTACTTTTCTCAGGACATTTGCTGCCTTGCTCTTCCTGTATCACAAACGCTAAATCAGAATATCGCGGTGTATATCCGAGTACTCATATCGTGATCTTTAATATTTGTTTATTGGCTGCGGTGTTTAAAATCGAATAATCATCAATTGATTCCCTCGATTTCCTCCGTCCCCTTCCCTCCTTTTTATCTCTACTCCCTCTCCTCCAACCCGCACTCCCACCTTATCCTCACCACCAAATAACTCCTCCAGTATTAACATCCCTCCTGCTCCAAAATGAACACACGCCCGCTCACACCGCTGCCTTCTCAAACCCCTCCAAAGTCAAACCATCAAAACGGCGATCTAAACCCTACGCCAAAGTCGAGCCCCAAACAAAAATTGCAGCTCCACCCGCTTCAAGTCGACACCTCCCAATGTCAACTATCTACAGAATCCATAGAGCTCGACACCATAGAGCTCGACACCTCCTACCCTGGCTTCCCTATTATTCAAAACTCACACTCTGAATCCTCGACGCCAAAGATAAACAATTTATCCCCCACTCCCTTCACATCTGACCTGTCCCCCAACAAGCTCTCCCCCATCTACCCGATCAATAAGCACACGCACAGAAGAGCAAAATCGGACTTTATCTCCACGCGCCTCTCCCCTGTCTTCGATGGCGCTCCCGATCCCATCGCAATCCGACTCTCCCGTCCAAGCACGACCACCGCAGCTTCTCTAAAGTCCTCGAAAACGATGAAGATGGTAACGATCAATGCACCAATTCAGCATCCAAAGCCTCCCCTTCAGTCTGCCCTTTCATCAAACCCCAAACACACCTCTCCCATGAAAACCATCGCTTCCAATTGGAACAACTGGTACGGAGGAGGCGGAGGTTCTGTCCGTTCAGACTCCTCCAGAACCGACAACGATACCGTCATGGAGAACTCGTTTCTCCTAGCCTGCGAGAGGGCAGTCGTCACTTTTCTGAAGACGGTTAGACTATATTTTAAGAGTTATAGGTGAGATGAGGGGGGGGTGAAGGGGGGAGGAAAAGGAAGCTCGATGATGATATATTTAAGATGGATTATTTTGTTCTGAATGCGCCTCCCGTACTTTAGCTTACGTAAGAGGAGCGCACTGCGGTGACTCAAGATATTTCTAGAGCGGCTGCAATTATGCGGCTGAGTGAGTTTCAAATCCACGCACGCTCTCGTTCAAGTTCACACAACAAAACTCAATCATAACTCAATCATAACCCTACTCGCTTCGCACACACACCCCTCCCACCCCAGGCTCGTCCGCCTGGACGAACACTTTGTATCCGTCGACCAGAGCTTTTACTGGCGTCGCTCCCTGGTCTGGAGCCACGACAACGGCGGCCTCTTGAAGTCGCACCTCACTCAGAAGTATTCCTCCACCACTCTCCTCGCCACCCTCCTCCTTTCGGCTGAAGTCTCCGTTCTCTTCTCCCCGTCCGACGTTCTTGAAGTTGTTAGAACCGAGGCTTTGAACGAGAACGGGCTGAGTTTCGGCATAGTCCTCGTCATGCTGCTCGACATCGTGGCGACCCTCGGCACCATCCTCGCTACGTTCACTGCATGGGGAACGGTCGGGGCAGGTGAGAAGCTCTGAGGAGCGTCCGAGGAGCGAAGCGACAAGCTGAGAATATCACAATGACTAATGCGAGTGCGATTAGATTAGCGAATCGACGATCATTAAGAATGTTCTGTACTAACTCGTCGCTTCACTCCTCGGGCTTCGCTCCTCAACTCGCTAATATGCGTAGTCTCCGACCGCAACATCCACGCCATCACTCGCTCCGCCATCGGGCTTTACGCCACGCAGCTCCCCACGACCCTCCTCATGTTCTCGTTCTATCTCTTTTGCGCCTGGGTGACGATGCTCCTGTACAAGCTCGTCCCCAACAAGGTGAGAGTAGCACTGTGATGAGCGTAGCGACGAGCTTGGAGAACAAACATTTCGTCACTGCGAGAAGCGAAGCGACGAGCATTAAGACCATTATAAACTAGCGAAGAGCGGACCCGTGCACGTTGTCAATACGTTCCTCGCATTAAGATCATCTCAAGCTAACTCGTCGCTTCGCTCCTCGGCTCGTTCGCTCGCCGCAACATCTTCGCAGTTCGCCATCTTAATTACGGCGCTGCTCGTCTTCATGACCTGGCACATTGTCAGCACGTTTAGCATCTTCGGCAGGATCATCCTGCACAGCAACGCCATGAGCGAGATCGCGATCTTTCCCCGCGAGGAGGAGGAGGAGATGATGCCCGTTCCGCTGTTTGAGAACCTGCTCGAGAAGACGAAGGAGAACATGGACATTCCCATTGCGATCCAGTACAGGCGGAACCTGAAGCGCGCTCTCAAAAAGGGCGACGATTGGACGGTAATTCAGCGGCACAAAGAGTCGCGGCGCAACATTCGCTCGGTCCACAAGCGAAGGCACACCATCGCGCTCCCCGGCGATGGCACAGAGACTTTCAAGACGCAGAGCAAAGACGAAGAGAATGAACATTGTGTAGAGCCGACCTTCGTTGATCTGCCCCAAAGCCTGCGCAAGATCGGTGGAAACATAACCCAGGTGTCGTCCGACTTTACGGTGCTCACTGGGTTGACGAGAGGTAGTGGCGGTGAGGACGAAGCCCAGCGAGGAGCGAAGCGACGAATAGAGAACACGTTGTCTATGTGCTTAATTCTAACACCTCAATATTCGTCGATACGCTCGTCGCAGATGACACTGGCGTTGGAATTGACGTTATTGATCCTGACGTTGATGGTGGTTCGATGAAGAGGTGGGAAAGGATTATGCGAGGAGCAACAAGCAACCATGTTTTCATGTTTTCATGACAGTTAACCCTAATACATTTCGCTTCGCTCGCCGCTCGTTCGCCCGGCGCTAACCCCCAACCTCACAGCTTCAACTCCGCCTCCCCACTAACCCTTGACTCGTTAGTTCACAATACGACTAAGCAATTATAATAACAAAATACATTGTTCCATATTTCACAAAAGCAAATGAATGATGTGCGTTATTTTTTTTTGATTATTAGTAACAGTGATGCCCACAAAACCTTAACCTAGACTAAACCAGACCGGCAAACTTGGCGTCTCCTTGATTGCCCATCTCGGCGTCCTTCTTCTTCTCCAAAAATGAGTTGCATGCGTCGGCGACTCCCCTACCCTCGTTGATGGCCCAGACGACTAGACTCTGCCCCCTCCTGCAGTCTCCGGCGGCGAAGACTCCCTCCGTGGAGGTCCTGTAGTCGCCGTAGATGGCGTGGATGTTGTTTCGTTGGTCGACCTGCGACGAGCGTAGCGAGTCGCGTGAAGATTGAAGTTGACGAGTTGGAATTACGCAGCGGTGATCGTGGCGTATCCTAGACCGGAGCTAGAAGGGTAGGTGGATCACGAACGGAAATAAAGATTCCCAGATCGTCGCTTCACTCAGAGCAGATGCTCACCTCCAGTCCGAGTTCGTCGGACACGTAGCTCTCGGGAGCGATGAAGCCCATGGACAAAATTGCGAGGTCAGTCTCCCATTCTTTCTCGGTGCCGTCGATGGGGACGGGGCCAGTCTTGGTGATCTACGAAGAGCGGCGAGCGCGAGCAGGGCCATAGGGAGCGTGTTAGTGAAGTGATTGAGATAGCGTAAACGAGGAGCAAAGTGACCAAACCAAATACCGTATGATTTATTACGCTCCTCGCTGTCGTCACTTCGCTCCTCGCAGTGCCTCACCTCGACCTCCTGGGTGACCAGCGCCCTTAAGTTCCCGTCGTCGTCTCCGAGGAACTCCTTGGTCATGACCGAGTAAACCCTGGGGTCCTCTCCGAAGACTGCCGCGACCTCCGCGTGCCCGTAGTCGACTCCGTAGACTCTCGGCCATTGCGGCCAAGGGTTGTCGGAGGCCCTTTCATGCAGCGGCACGGGCATGAGCTCAAAGTTTGTGACGGAGCGGCACCTGTGCCTGTGAGTGGAGAAAGGCGAGAGTGGCGAGCCGTGTTAGAGTTTGAATCGCATTCGCAGTCTCGTCGCTTCACTCCTCGGCTCGCTACGCTTACCTCATTGAGGTCCCGATGCAGTCCGTTCCGGTGTCCCCTCCGCCGATGACGATGACGTCCTTTCCCGCAGCGGTGATGAAGTCGTCCTTGCTCCAGTTACTCTCCAAAGCCCCCTCGCTAGTCATCAAAAGCCTCTTCTGATTCTTCGTCAAGAACTCCATAGCGAAGTGTACCCCCTTCAAGTCCCTCCCCGGAATGGGCAGGTCCCTGGGCATGGTCGCTCCGATGCACAGGGTGAGAGCGTCGAAGTTGCTCCTGAGCTCGTTGATGTCGATGTTCTCTCCGATGTTCGCGTTGGTGACGAACTCGATGCCCTCCTGGCGGAGGAGGTCCACGCGGCGGTCGACGGTATCCTGCGAAGAGCGGCGAGCGCGAGGACGAAGCCAGAAAGAGGAGCGAAGCGACTAGTTAGTTTAGAATGTTCTTAATGCTCGTCGCTTCGCTCCTCGCAGTGCCTCACCTTGCTCAGCTTCATGTTGGGGATCCCGTACATGAGGAGGCCGCCGATGCGGTCCTGCGGGGGGTTGTAGCGAGGAGCGAAGTGAAGAGTTAGTTAACGTGCTTACTATAGCTCATCGCTTCGCTCCTCGCGGTAAAGCGCGGAAATAACGCCTCCCCAGCTCATCGCTTCGCTCTTCTTAGTTGCTCACCTCCCTCTCGAAAATGGTGACGTTGTGGCCCATCTGATTGAGCTGATCAGCGGCTGCTAAGCCGCTAGGTCCGCTGCCTACGATGGCCACGCTCATTCCGGTTCTGGTTTTGGGGACTCTCGGAGTGATGTACCCGTCTTCCCAGGCTGCGCGGTATCGCTCCTCGTTAGTAATTACATAATTCGTTAGTAAGTCGTCCGCGTTCCGCGTAACTCGTACTCTCGCTTCCTCACCTTTATCAACAATCGCATACTCAATATTCTTAATAGTAACAGGATTATCAACCAACCCCGCAACGCACGCTCCCTCACACGGGGCCGGACAAACCCTCCCCGTAAACTCCGGGAAATTATTCGTGCTATGCAGCCTGTCAATAGCCTCCTGCATTTGATCTTCGTAGACGAGGGTGTTCCATTCCGGGATTTTGTTGTTGACGGGGCAGCCGGAGTGGGTGGAGCAGAAGGGGGTTCCGCAGTCCATGCAGCGGGCGGCTTGGACTTTGCGTTCGACGCTGTTGTGCTTGAGGTCGACGTCTGAGCGGGGGACGGAGGGGGGGACGGAGCGGAGCGAAGAGTTAGAGTTATGTACTATTTCGCTCAACTGTGAAAATGAGTGTCACCTTCACTAGTAGGATTAAGCTCCCCCCAATCCGTCACCCTCTCCAACGGATCCCTATAAGGCTCCGGGTTCCTCTGGTAGTTAATGAAACCACGGAGCTTCTCGAGAGGCTGGAAGCTACCGTCGCGACGGCGGACCATGGGCTCGTTATCGTGATCGTAGATACCTGTAGTGAAAATGTTTAGTTAGGATTAATAACATTAATTACTAGTAGTCTTGTCAACGATTACGATTAGCTTCGAGCTGAGAAGCTGAGACAGGAATAATTAATTTCTTACCTTCACGCCAAAGCTCGTGCTTCCCGGTATCCTCATCGAGAGGACTGGGAGTATCGGGGCCGGTGGAGAAACACCTGCCGGCGGCGGTGCTTAACTTCGTGATTTTCTGCGCGCGAAATCGGGACAACACTCTAGTAGATAGCATTGGTGGAGGTGGGGTGGGGAAATGGAACAAAGAACAGAAGAGGAGGAGGGAGGGAGGGGGAGGAGGGGAGGATGATCGATGAGTTTTTGATTAACTTGGTTATTCGTATTATCTGAGGAAATAGGAACCGAGGGGTGGGGAGATGGTGGGTAGTGTGGTGGGGTTAGAACATGTTTGGGTTGTGATGTTGTTCATAAGATGGGAATACGTGTGAATAGAGATTTTGAGGATCTAGCGGAAGGTTGTTGTCCGACGGCGAAAATGCAAGCGCGAATAGATCAGGAGTGGAAAGCGGGGAATACGAGGGAACGTAGGTGAGTGAGGGTGGTGACGGGCGGGCAATAGTGGGCAAGGGGAAATACGAGATGTGCTATCGGGACGTGACTCACGAGGCAGAGTGAGGGGAATATCGACACGGAGCAATTTTTTCTAGGTGCATTGACTACATTGACAGATTTTGATCCACGATCGTAGAGGCCTTGACTAGTAAATCAGCATCATTTCAGTAACTAATTTAGCCACATCATTCCATCTAATTACCTCTCACTACCGTTATAAATAAGCTTGACCCTACAATCTCAATGGTGAAAAGAAAGGGCCTCGAGCCAACCTCAAAAACCAGCCCTCCGCTTAATCTCCCCAAGTCCCTCCCACCTTCCAACCTCCCCATCGTGCCTTATCATGACGATATTAAACGTTGTTTGAAATCGAGTAATTGTATAATATTGACGAGTTCTACAGGTGCGATCATGGTAGCAATGAATAAAGGCGACGCTTAAGGCGACGAGCAACATATCTAGGAACACTATTAGCTACAGTCGACTCTCAGCCTCAACACTCCTCCAACTCTCTCTTCGCTCTCCGCTCCCCCCCTTCCAGGTTCCGGTAAAACCACAACAATCCCTTTCCTTGCCCACACAACCCTCTCCACCCCCGTAACCTGCACCCAACCCCGTCGTGTAGCCTGCACCTCCGTCTCCACCTACGTTTCATCCCTTTTAAACGTCACTTTAGGTGGGAAGATTGGGTATAATATTAGGTTTGATAAGAAAATTAGTAAAGAGGTGAGAAAAATTAATTAATTTTATGTGCGGAGTCTCCTCGTTGTGAATACGAATATTTTATTATTACCGACCTCATAAGTACGTACCGAACTGACCTCATGAAATATTATCGTAAAAAGCAAGTAAACATTTTATGGTTAAATAGAAGTAATTCTAACTTAACGCTCGCTTCCACATAACTCCACGAACTCGCATCGTATGGAGCAGACGGTGATTAGCTATCAGACTGATTATATGTTGTTGAGGGGGAGTGCGAGTGGGTGGGGTCGGTTGTTTCCGGATTATGGTTGTGTTATTATTGATGAGGCTCACGAGGTGAGAAGACTTACGTTACGCAGAAGCGACGTTACGCATTGGGAAATCATTTTAAACCAACGTCTTCGACTCGCTACGCTCGTCGGTCAGCGTTCTCTTGGTTCCGATTTTCTCTGTTCCCTCGTTAAATCAGCCATGAAAGCTCGCAACTACTCCCGCTTCATCAAAGACGACTCAGACATCTCCTCCGAACCAGAAGAAATCAAGCAGCTGAGAAAAATCGTAAGGAAGAGAAAACTGGGACCGTTGAAGGTTGTTGTTATGAGTGCTACGATATCGGGTGAGGATAGGAATAAAAAATCGCGCTACTCTAACTCGCGCTATTCTAACTCGTCGCTTCGCTCCTATTTATAACTTGCAGCTACGAAGTTCGAAGACTTCTTCTCAACCCCTCTCTCCCCCGCTTCCGTCTTAAAAATCCCCGGAAAAACCCACAGAATCGACGTAACCTACCTAAAGGATCCCTGCGTAGACTTCGTTGAGGCCTGCGTTGAGGCTATGTACCGCGTGCATTCGGGGTATGGGGAGGGGGATGTTCTGTGCTTTTTACCGGGGAGGGAGGAGATTGATGGTGCTGTTTATAGTTTGAGGAAGTTGTTGATTGAGAGGGAGGAAGGTGAGGCCCAGCCGTTTTTATTTTAATCGTGTTTACTTATCATGTAATACTAACCTTCAACTATTTTACAGATTCGAAGGAGAAATCGAAACTAATGAAAACGACGGAAAACGCAGACCGAGTCACTGCTGTATCAGGGAAGAACCTCAACCTAACAACTCATCCGACCGACGGAGCCGTCGTCCTGCCCCTGTACTCCTCTCTCTCCCCCAGCCAACAGGTGATTCATAACATAAAAGAACTAGCGTCAGTCTCTCCCCTCCGCATTCTAACACGGCTCGCTTCACTCGCCCCCCACCCCGGCTCACAGCAACAAATCTTCCTCCCCCTCCCCTCCACCGCCCACCGTCGCATAATAATCTCCACCAACATCGCCGAAACCTCCTTAACCCTCGAAAACGTTATCTACGTTATTGACTCGGGTTTGGAGAAGAAGAAAACTTTGGGGAGCACGGGGGTGGGTGTTTTGAAGACAGAGGTTATTAGTAAAGCGAGCGCTATTCAAAGGAGCGGAAGGTGAGAGTCGATACACGAGAGAAGCATCACTCCTGAACGACGACATCCAGGAGCGAAGCGACGAGGATGTAAAGCTCGAGCGACAAGGATTATGTTAAGCTCTCGCTCCTCGGATGCGTCGATCTCGATCCTCGCAACAAGAACATTCTAAACTAACTCGTCGCTCCAACCCTCGCTTCAGATGCGGTCGCATTCGCCCCGGCTTAGCGATCAGAATGTACAGAGAACTAGACTTCGAATCCTTCAAGGAAGTGCAGAGGCCGGAGATCGAAGGGTCAAACCTTTCTAATGTTGTGCTGCTTTTGTTGACGATGGGGATTACGAATGTTATGGAGTTTGAGTTTTTGCAACCTCCTAGTCAGAGTAAACTTTTGAAAGGTGAGCGCGAGGAGCGAAGCGACGAGGCCGAGCGAAGCGAGGCCGTTGCACGAAGAAAATTGAACGAAGAAAATAGTTCCGACTAAACTGAATGAAATATATCCTCGCTATGTTCTCATTGGTAGGCTCCTCTGTGAATTATTCCGCATTTCTAACACACAGCTCGCTTCGCTCGCTGCTAAAATTGGCACAGCCTTCGAAACCCTCCACCGTCTAAAAGCAGTCAACGACAAAATGCAAATAACCCCCTACGGTACCAAAATGTCCAAACTCCCCGTCGACGTTGAATGGGCCAACTTGATCCTAAAATCGGACGACTACAACTGCGTCCCCGAAATATTAACCTCTGTGGCAATGCTGAGCGCGGAGAATATCTTTCACCGTCCTTCAAATGAACTTGATGCACAAAAAGGTAACACTAACAGTAACCTCAACAATACCCCAGCATACTCTAACACACGCTCGCTTCGCTCGCCTTAGCCGCCCAAAAACACAAACGCTTCAAATCCTACGAAGGCGACATCCCCTCCCTAAAATCCGTCTACACCACCTGGCTCAAAGAAACCATCTACGTCGACCCAAACCAAAACAATCTCGCCCAACGCTACAAACAACTCCGCACCTCAAAATCCATAAAAATACCACACCCCGAATGGTGCAACAACAACTATTTAAACCCCCGATCAATCCAAAAAGCCCACTCAGTGCGAAAACAACTCTACGATATCTGCAAGAATTTATTCTTAAACGTCGACCGGGAAATGGACCCCGATACGGGGTACTTGAACTATTTGAAGTGTATCTGCGAAGGTTTAAACCATCAAATCGCCCTCCGCTCCATAATAAACAACGACGATAAAGAGTCGATTAAACCTACCGGAAAATATAAGACTCTAAGCGGAATTGAAGTTAACGTTCATCCTAATAGTACGTTGTTCATGCGTAACCCCGCCCCTCAGGCCGTGGTGTTTACTGAGATTATCGAAACCAAGAAAACTTATATTACAGGAGTTACGCAAGTAAAAAAAGAATGGGTAACAGAGTTAAACCCTTTCGCGCATTGATTTGTATGCAAAAGTATGCATTTTTTTTATTAACGTTTTATCAAAAGATTCCTTTCTTTCCTACCATTACTAAACAACCAACAAATCTCCAAATCCTCAAACCCCAATCCCCTAACCTCCTCCTTGAACTCTTCTAAATTTTCTTTCCCATTTGTCAACTTCAGCGTTAAATTTATGATACATTCTTCGTTTAATAATTGTAAAGCTGTTTTCAAAAATACAAGAGTTTGATGAGGATTTACGTTAGCATCGCATACAAGAATATCAATCTTATCCTCACCCAATGCACTTTTTATTTGGGGGAGAGATTCTTCGAATTTCATTTTTAAATGAGTATAACGTTTTTCATCTAACTTTTCACTCATATTCCCAGGATCTACGCTTATAACTTTCTCAACATTTTGAGATAATAAATACTCAGTCCATCCACCTGGAGAGCTTCCTACGTCTAAAGCTACTAGGTTTTTTAAATTTAGGGAGGAGAGGGATTCGGAGAGTTTATGGTAGGATCGACAGATTGGTTCAAAGGATATATCTTCGTTTTTTATTAACATTGAGGATTTAACAGTTAATCCGTAATAATACATTTCATTAGAAGTCTCAATGCATGTAAGAGAATGCGTGTAGTTATCTTTTGATGTCATCTTAACTTCTTGCGGTAGATCATTTATTAATTTTGTTTTTAGGTTTGAAGATGTACTACTCAATTTAATTGTAACATTAGTTGCAATTAAAGAAGCATCGTTTATCATAACATCGTAAGTAGAAAGTCTGGAAGAAGTTATGAATATTGAGGAGATGTAACGGGAGAATATTGGGAGGTACGATTTTAGAAGAATGTTGAGAGAGAGGAGTTTAGAAGGAGTTAAGGGGTTTAAAGTGAAGACTAAGACTGAACGTTCGTTCAGGGAAAGTTTGGCGGAGTAGGAGGTGAGGTTTGTGGTTAGGAAATTGATGAAACGGTGTTTGTGGGAGTGGCCGCAGGTAAGGAGGACGAGGGAGGACATGGACAGGAGGGAGCGTAACTGGAGGTGAAATTAAACTTTGAACAGAAGATATTGGACGCTGATAGGTTAGTTATATCTTCTTGAGTTCTAGTCAGAGCCAGGAACGGCGTGGATAAGGCTGTGATAGCGTGGTGAAGTAGAACGAGGCAAGTGAAATGCAAGAGTTTCACAGCCCAATTTTTTCGAGTTGATAGTGCTCTTCTATAAACGTCGATAAAGCTCTTTCCAAGTCACTGATCTCATCATATCATCAGTGTCCTACCAATCGTACCCCATTTTACACTCAACTCGCCCTTAGATTTGTATTTACGCTCCACGAAAGTTAGGTCGTCACATCGCCCGCTGTCGCTCATTTCCAATAGCCCCCCACAATCCTCCCCGTGCCCCCATCCTCCCAAAACCCCTTCCAAAAAATGCCAACCCCCTTAACTCAATCCCTTTCCGAAACCCACCTCTCAACCTCCACCTACCTCCAAGACCACTCTTTCCTCCCCCGCCTCCTCCATCCTTACACCTTCCCAATCTTCCAATACGGCCGTACATCCGGTTTAACTCGTTTTTTAGTTGATAGCGCGACGAGGTTAGGTTATAAGCCTTTTTTCGCTCTTACCTTAGGTCCCCGTTCGATTTCAGAACGGAGCGTTGAGGTAATAAAATACGGTTCGGAAACCCGTCAAAAAATATTACTCTCAACTTCTGAATCATATCATTCCACCCGCACACCTACCTCCACAAAACTCTCAAAAATTATATGTTTCATCCACGGTGGAGCCTGGGGATCCGGTTCTCCCTCCTTCTACATCCCTTTAATCTCAAAATATAATGAATTAGGTTACGATGTCGCTTTAATAGGATATAGAACTTTTCCATCTGGTGTTGTTGGCTCACAAGTTAGTGATACACATTCAGCTTATTTAACACTTTTAAAAAAATATAATGAAAATGATATTATTTTAACAGGACATTCCTCTGGTTCTCATATAACTTTATTAACTATTTTACGGCATAATCTTAAAACAACTTTTATAGGTTTAGCTGGTGTTTATAATATGCATCAACATTTCGTGTATGAATCAAAAAGAGGGTTAGAAGTTTTATCCGGTTTACAAGCTGCTGGTGGTTATACAGAAGAGAATATTAGATTAAATGATTTAGAGAATAATTTGTTTATGGTTAATGAGTCAAAATTCATATTCGTACACGGTTTTGAAGATACAACAGTCCCATTCACTCAAACTGTATTCGCTTCTAAATTGTTAGAAGGTTGGGGGTGTGATGTTAGGTGTATTTATTTGGAGAAAGTTGATCATATGAAAGTTGTTTTTGAGTTTATGAAAGGGAAGGGCGTTGAGTGGTTAGAAGTCAGTCGTTGCATAAAATCAAAAATATAGTTAACATTTAATCTTCAAAAGTCGTAAAATTAGCTTCCAATGTTATTCTTCGTCATCTTCATTCTCTCCTTGAACTTTTCTCCGGTTAAATCCAAAGCACGAACTCAACCCCTGCACCCAATCCTGCGTATCCCCCTTCTCACAAACTGTTGGAATAGGATACTTACTCATACAAACCTCAACTCTATCCCCTACCTCCAAAACTCTCCTCCCCCTCCCATCAAAATTTACTTCAGTCCCCCCTTCCCCCACCAGCCTCAACTACAACCCTACAATAATCAGGAAAAACCATCCCACGAAAACTCAATACATGAGGGCATATAGGTTGAACGCATATACCTGCAACACCGGGGTGTACTACGCTACCGCCTGCGGCCATGCTGTAGGCTGTTGAACCTGTTGGGGTGCTTAGGATTATACCGTCGGCTTGGACGGGGGCTAAGGATTCGGAGTCAACGGTCAAGAGGAGAGATGTTAGGTAGTCGGTTGAACGATGGATTGAGCATTCGTTTAGGACGTTTTGTGAGTGAATTATTACGTTTGAGGAAGAATAGATTCGGCAGTAGAGACGCATTCGTAGTGTTAGTTTAATCGGGGTTGTGGAATCATTGGGGGTGTGACCGGAGGAGGAGAGGATGACGTTGAGCATGTTTTCTTTTGAGTGGGGGGTTAGGAAACCGAGGGTGCCGCCAGCGATGGGGAGAATGGGTGGACAGGATTTTTGGAAGATCTGGGAGACGTAGAGGAGGAGACCGTCTCCGCCGATGGTTATTATTTGGGAAGGGGGGGGGGAATTGTAGGGGGTGAAAACTAAGACAAGCGTAGTGGATTTGGGGTTTGGGGATTAGGGTATCGCATGAAGATTGGTGATAATGAGTTAGAATTATGTGTTGATGGTAGAAGCATCGGTGTATACACTGAAGCTAATAGCGCAGCTGAATTTCGAGCGCAACTGTCGTATTACTTATAGACAACGCGTTCTGTACTTTACTTGTTGCTTCGCTCCTCGCCGTAATTCGTCAATGCATCACGCAGCGACGATAGAAGCGTCGGTGTATACACTGAAGCTAATAGCACAGCTCAATTTCGATCGCAACTGTCGTAATCCCATCTCGTCGCTTCGCTCCTCTTAGTTTCTCACCTGTTAGGTGTTCGGAGAATGAGGAATCATGGGCGGTGAGAGCGTCGTATACGCGCTGTTCGACGGAGATTTTGAAGTGGGGGATTAGGGAGGGGAGGGAGAGCAGGAGGGTTTTGGTGGGGTTGGAGGTTTTCTTTAGGAGGATCAAGAGGGACAGGGGGGGTGGAGGGGGGTTCGGTGTGGGTCAATATTACTTGGCCAGTTGCAGGGGACTGCGAGGGTGGGTTGGGGGGGGGGTGTTAGAGAATTGAGAGTTGTATGAGGTGACGAGAATTAACGCAAGTTAGGGTTTGCTGTTTCTCGTCGCTTCGTTCGTCGTATGTAGTACTCGTTGACGATCGATCGCATCGAGGATGTAACGCAGGGTTTGCGATCGTACCTGAAAAAAATTTCATCGTTAACCACAGCCTCTCGCAGCGTCTCAGTGCATTCATCTTGCGAACACCATTGGAGGTCGAAGGTGTTGGAGGACGGAGGGGCTTGATTGAGGACAGTGGAAGTTGACGAGGGGGGTTTGGGGAGGGGTCGAATTACAAAGGTTTGAGTCGGCGATAGCAGGAGAAATACGGAGAGGATGAGTACGAAGTTTAGCATAATAGTGAAAAGTAGTGAGTAAAGAGTGATTGGAATATTATTAAATAGATCAGTATACGTAGGAGAAGTGATATCGTGGTGGAAAGTTGGTGAAAAGTAATCTGGAAAACGCAATTTTCAGTTAGCTAAAGCTCTTGAAATACGTCGAATCAGTACATCACATTCAAATTTTCGAACCTCCGTACCAGGTTCTCGCCAAAGCAAACTGTATTACTCGAATAAACGATCGTAGAAAATATTTACGCAGTCCGAAAGCTGAGTCGTGGGCATCGTCAACTCCACCTCACTCTCTCCTCAAAAATGAGTACCAAAGCGTACTTCGCCGTCGCATTCGGTTCAGTATTCGCAACCCTATTATCCGTATCCCTCGTAAACCATCTAAAATCCGCGAAAAAGATCCGCTATCGTGCTCACTCTTCCTCCGATCATACCCTCCGTCCTCCCTTCCCTCCCTCCCTCCTCAAACTCCTCGCCTCCTCCTCCCTCGCCTATCTATCCACAACCGACGGTACATCCCCTCACTTATCATTAATGAATTTCACCTTCGATCCTACCCGTCAAATTATAATTATGACTTCTCGTGTCGACACTTTAAAAGCTAAACTCCTGATGGACAACCCGAACGTTGCTCTATTAATCCACGACTTCCCCACTCAAAGACGCGATAGTTTTAGTGGTGAATTTAGTAGGACATATTCCGTAACTCTCTACGGTATCGCATCTTTCGTTTCCGATCCTAAAACCTCCGAAACCCTCCGAGAAATCCACGCAAAACATAATCCTCAATCCTCCGCCTTTATCCGTGGTGAAAACATAGCAGTGTTGATGATCGAAGTATCCGAAGCTAGAATATGCGATAATAATGATCATGTTAAGAAGTGGAAGAGTGGTGATATTAACGTTGATACGATTGAAGGTTTTAAGAAAATTTAAGAAAATTTAAGATGAACGATGATAAATTACCAAATAATCCAAATATTATTATTATTAACCAAGCCATTTCCATTTTTAAATCAAATTCTTTCGCTCCAGTTCATCTTATCCCCCCTCCCTTTCGCCGCCTTCTTCCAATCCCTCGTGAAGAAAAAGAGACACGCCCCAAACAGCTGCATCGCCCCACAAATCATAGCCACCCCTTTCATATCCTGCAAACCCTCCGCCCGATAGATAGGCTCCACAATCGCGGCCGCCAAGCTTCTACTCGCCGCCATCGTCGTATATAAAATAGCCAGCATAGTAACCCTAACTTCATTATGGTAGTTCGAACCAGTATACGCAATGACGCAAATCGCTCCCCATTCGAAGAAAAAGAAGCTAATCCCTAAAAACGCTATACTCACGGAAAGGTTGGAGTTCTCAAACAAACCAAATGCGATTGTACTCAGTACGATCGCAAAGTTTACGCTTGCGAGGTTAAGCTGGATGCCTATTCTATCTGAGAGAGTTGACATGCAGATTACTGCGGTTAACTCTCCAACTGCAATTACTAAACTGGCCAGCCCCGCCTCCTCGCTACCCATACCCCATTTCTCTTCCAGCCACAGCGAGTACGTGGTTAAAACCAAGAACATACCCGTATCTCTTAAAACTAGACTACCAAACAACCCAAAGGTCTGCATACTACACACCGTCTCTCTCACAGTCAACTCCTCCTTCCCACCTTCAGCGTTCAACGTTTCCTCTAAATTAATATTAATTTTGTTGATAGGGTCTTTCTTTATATCAGGCGGAAGGACGTAGTGCAAACAAGGGGCGGAAATCAGCATAAGCACGCCGTTAACTACGAAGGGACCTTTCCAACCGAAGACTTTCAACAGCACTCCAACAAGGGCGAACGTGAACGCTGAGACGAGCGTAGCGAGTCGCACGAAGATTTGTGTTAGCGAGTTAGAATTATGTAGCGGTGATAGTGGTATCGATATCTAGACTGGAGCTACTAGCATAATCGAATAACAAATGGAATTAACGAATGGAAATAATGCATTCTCAACTCGTCGCTTCGCTCATCTCAGTTCCTCACCCCCGAGAGTCCACGAAGACTCAACAATACCCGTCATCTTTCCTACGTGGGTAGGCGAAACGTTGTTTACCAGTGAGCTCTGAATGCAGCTGTTCATGAGGTTGAAAAATATTCCAAACCATAAACGGAAGGCGCATAAAATTATTAAAGACCAGTCCTCCTTCAAAGTCGAAGGTAGAGCTAATACCAACACATTCGCAAGGCCCGCGTTAATACAGCAGATCAGCGCTAATTTCTTCGTTTCTAATTTACTCGCTTTTCTGCTAATACCTAAAGCGAAGATTGAAGACGCTTCACCGATTAAAAGAATTGTGAGACTGCGACGTGAAGATTGGCGTAAACGAATTAGAGTTACGTTGCGAAAGTGACAGTATCAATAGCTAGTCTGAAGCTACTAGCGCATGCGAATTACGAGTGGAATCGCCAACTTCACAGCTCGTTGCTGAGACTCCTCGCAGTTGCTCACCTGAATTTCTCGACGCTTATGTCCATGTCCTCGCTGAAGTAGGCGACGAAAGGGGTGAGGAATCGGATGGTGCTGTTGAATACTAGTTTGGAGAAGATTACGGTGAAGAGGGTGACGGGTTTCATGAAGGGGTTAGGTTTGGTGTGGGAGTCTGGTTTGGGTTCGGTCATGTGGTCTCTTGACATGGTCTTGAACGGACGACAGGGTTTTGTAAGTTTTTGGGGGTGTAGGGGGAAGTAGAAGAGTGAGGATTTACTGGACGGGGGTGGATTATCCCTGATGAAATAGTTATATACTTGGGGCGTCTGCGTCGAGCTGCTTTAACCCAATTTTTGTACTGATTGGTGCCCATGAAGTTTTCAGTCCTTCAGCCCAATGAAGAACAATTGTCGTCATGGAGCTAGATCTTGCTGCGTTGAACGTAGAAACACACAAAGCCCTTTCCCTTGTTCTGCTCGGTGCCGAGGGCGAAGTCACAGACCGCGGCGTCATTGCCACAGAAGACATCCCCCCTCACACCGTCATTGCATCCATCCCGCTAAATAGTACGATATCAGCTCAGGGTTTACTGGACAACGTGGACGAATTCTCAGCGCTGAGCACTTTCGCCAACACATCTAGCAGGATCACAGATGACGATTTAATCGCTATCGCTATAATTCTGAGTCGAAAAGATACCGGAGCTGGGTGTGACAATGCTTATTTACAACGCTTCAATGGTTTTTGCATGAACTTTCCTAGCACATTTGACAGTACGATTTTTCTCAGGTAAGAAGAAATGAAGAGAGGAAACGACGGATGTTTGGGGCGACGAGCGAAGCGACGAGCTATGAATACGATATTAGCGCGAGTACAAGGAGCGAAGTGACGAATATTGCGTCGTCATTTTCCTAACACGCTCCAAATTCACAGTCCTGGTTCGCTCCCTCACAATTTACTCAAAGGCACAAACTTACTGCACAGCACAATGATGCTCCAAAATCAAATCGCCCAAGACCACGCCATCCTCTTAAAGCTCCTACAAGACTTCGCAATGGTCCACTCCGACATGAGGGGTTTCTTCCCTACGACTTCTGAAACCTTTCCACTCGAAGATTACGTTCACGGTCTATTTTCTGTTTACTCGAGAGCGTGCGATTTATCGATGTCGATTTCAGGTAGAACTGCAGGGCGCGTCAGGTTACTATGTCCTTTCTTAGACATGTTGAACCATTCATCCTCTTCAAAAGTATTCTACGAATTCGATTCGGGGGCTGTTAAAATTAAAACGGGAGACAGGGAGATTAAAAAGGGGAGCGAGGTAAGAAGCCGCGACGAGCGAAGCGACGAACTATGAATACGATATTAGCGCGAGTACGAGGAGCGAAGCGACGAGTACTGTGTCGCTGTGTATTAACGATTGAACATTCTATACTAACTCTTCGCTTCGCTCGTCGCAGGTGACGTTGAATTACGGACCGTTGACGAATGCCAAGCTTTTACTTTTTTACGGATTCTCCCTAGAAAATAACGATTACGATGACGCAGAACTGTACGTCCCCTTAAACCCCGATTTACCTTTATACAAAGAGAAATTAGGTCTATTAAAGAAATTAGACGCAATGTACGATTCAACAAATTCATTCCGCATTAAAAAAGGCGAAGATATTCCAAACACTTTACTAGCGCTTTTAAGGCTAATGCCTTTGACTTCGTTGGAGAATGTTAACGCGGAGGAGGTTATTACGAGTGAGAATGAGTTTGGGGTTTTGAACGCTTTAGAATCGGCGTTGCAGTCGATGTCGCAGATTATTTCGGGGAATTTACTCGTCGTCGGTGACGATCGCAAGAAGGAGGAGGATACGGGGATGATCGCAGAGTATGAGAAAGTCAGGATTTATGTGGAGAGCGAGCTTGAGATTTTGAGTACAGCTTTGGGAGTTGTAAGAAGTGGGATTGCGAAGTTGCATAGCGCTGAAAGCGGTTTAGAAGAGTGTGATTAAAGTCGATCGTAAATAATCAAAAACGTAATTCACATTAAAAAAGCTTAACCAAAAAAACTTAACCTAAATTACCTCCCTCCCACATACACCTCACGCATTCCTCCACATATCCGTAATCCCCTCACTCCCCGTACTATCAGAATGCTCCGTAGCATTCGTAGCGTCACACTGAATCCCCAAACAATCCAAATCATTCCCAATACTCCCCAAAGTTTTCATTTGATTGAAGTAAACGTCGAGTTGTTGAGGTGGGTAGTTGTTGGGGGGGGAGGGGATGGGTAAAATTCTCTGTTTCTTTTTGGTGTCGTTTGAAGAGGTGAAAGAGAGGAAATTGGGGGAGATTAGGTGGGAGATTATTGAGGAAGAGATTGAGGCGAGGGAGTCGAGGGAGGAACCGCGGGAGTGTTTTTTCCTGTGGGGCTTGGATTTGTTGGAGGAGTCGTTGTCGAGGGAGGGGCTGTTGGTGTGGTAGGGGGGGGAGAGGCTGGAGATGCTGCTGTTGTAAGCGTCTTCTTGCTCCTGAATGTCCTGCATGCGGTCATATGCGGTGACATTTAGGACTCTGCCCTCGATCTTCCCCGTTTGCGTCTCGATCTCCCTCACGAATATCTTGTAGTTTGAGGGACGCCTGTATGGGATAGGCTGAAGAAGTAATGTGGTGTGTAAGAACGAATGAACAAATCGAGCATTAAGAGCATTCTAAACTAGCGAGGAGCGGAGTGATGAGATTACGAAGGCGTCATGAAAACAACGAGGACGGAGGCTCTTCGAAAACGCCGCTCATATCATATTAAATGTCTTCATTCCATTTTTCGCTTCACTCCTCGGCTCGCTTCGCTCTCCGCTCCTACGAGGTTTCGTCGAGGTTTCGATCTCACCTTGGCGAGGTTCTTCGGTAGAGCATTGACTTTTTTAAGAGTATCCAGCTGAATCATCGGGATTGGAGCGGGAGGAGAGAAGGTTCGAATGGGGACTGGGAGGGAGGGGAGGGTTGAGTAGGGGGTGGGGTTAGCGTGCGGGTGGTGGAGGGGTTGATTGCGCTTGCTTGATGAGGGTCGCAACGGATTTGAGATTTTGAAGGATTAAACTTATTCAGACGTAAGATGGGGGTGACTAGGTCAGATTCACCTGAGGACATGGTAGCTAAGGTGACGGTGATTTATGCGAGGTCTGGTTTGGATGCGTGAAAGTGATTTATAAGCTCGACGGTTCCACTTTCAATTTTCTCCCTCAATAATCCGGATTGCTGGGAAGCGTGAGCAACACGGTTGATCTCAACGTCCACCAAATCATCTCCACGCCCAACCACACCCATTTTACGCAGCGATAAACAATAAAAACCCCGCTTCCCTTCCACAACCACTCCCCATTAACAAAACACGCATTCAACATGATCGCCCTCGTCCTCCTCCTCTTCGCCCTCCTCCTACCCTCCACCCTCACCCTCCTCCCCCCCGCTACCCCCCGCCCTCCCCGCCCTCCCCGAATCCTCCCTCACCCGCTACTCCCGCCACCTCCTCCTTCCCACATTTGGCCTCGAAAATCAAAAAATCCTCTCCAAATCCCGCGTCCTCGTTTGCGGTGCCGGAGGCCTAGGCTCCCCCCTCCTCCAATACCTCGCCGCCATGGGCGTGGGAAAATTGGGGGTTATTGATGGGGATACGGTTGATTTGAGTAATCTTCAGAGGCAGATTATTCATGGAGAAGGGACTGTGGGTGTTAATAAAGCCGTGTCAGCGAAGAAGAGAATTATGGAGGTACGAAGACGTTGCGTGGAGCGAAAATGACGAGCGACGAGTTAAACTATACGATGTTGGGTCACTCCGCTCCTCATTTCGCTATGTCAACCACTAACACGCTCGCTGCGCTCGAGCTCACTTCGCTCCGTCGCAGATTAATAGCGAGACAAATGTTCAAACGTGGGAGGAGGAGATGACCTCTTCGAACGCTGATAGGATAATGAAAGAGGGGTGGGATGTTATTGTTGATGGGAGCGATAATTTCCCGACGAAGTATTTGTTGAGCGATTTGAGTGAAATGTATGGGGTTCCGTTTATTTATGGTGGAGTGTTGGGTTTTGACGGGCAAGGTGAGCGGGATTAGGGGTCATTAAACGAAAATAAATGCAACTAACACACACATGAGCAGTTTCAGTTTTCAACTACCCGCCATCTATCGGACCCTCTTACCGAGATTACCTGCCGGACCCGCCCAATCCGGAGAACATCCCGAGCTGCGCCGAGGGAGGTGAGAAGATTGGGCGAGGAGCGAAGCGACGAGCTGTGAACATGCTATTTGCGCGAGTCACGGCACTAGAAGCATTTATACTAGCAAGGAGCAGCGAGGAGCGAAGCGGCGAGAATTTATACTTGATTAGGGTCAACTCGTCACTTCGCTCCTCGCTGGGAATGCGTCAATGGTTCGCTTCGCTCGCCACTCGTCAGATACTGGAAGCTATACTAACTCTTCGCTTCGCTCCTCGTTCGCACCTTGGCAGGGGTTTTGGGCGCCGTGCCTGGGGTGATAGGCATGATGCAGTGCGTGGAGTTGGTCAAGGTTTTGGTGAATACGCACGTGGATGCAGGGGGGGAGGGCGTGAGGATGGGGAAGGTTAGAGATGATTTGGGGAAGTGCGACGTGAAGGTTTATGAGGGTGAGAAACTGCGAGGAAACTGCGAGGAAACTGCAAGGAGCGAAGCGACAAGCTGAAAATGCATTAATTTTGTTCGTTCTCTTGTTGTGCTAGTCGCTCTAGTTTATATACCGACGCCTCTATCACCGCTACGCAATTATAACTCGTTAACACCAATCTTTATGCGACTCGCTACGCTCGTCGCAGCTCTGGAGGGGACTTGGAAGAGCGTGGTCGTCGAGAGGGATCAGAATAGGGAGGTGCCGAAGGAATTGGTGGACTACGTCGGATTTTGCCGAGGGTTCGATGCCCCTGCAGTCGAGGCGCCAGAGGGAGCGCGGACCATGGACGAGGCCGCTTACGAAACTGTGGACACGAGCAGCGGCGAGTTCACCACGATTCCGCCGAAAGAAGTGTTACAAAGAATGCTGGACGGCTGGAACCCTTACGTGATCGACGTGAGGATAAAGCCGGAGGAGAAGATCGCAAGGCTGCCGTTCACCGATGCGCTCATTCCTCACCGTGAGGTTGAATCGACGGATTTGCCTTTGAACAGGGATGTCCTGTTCTTTTGCAAGGGGGGCGTACGGAGCAACAAGGTCTGCAAAAGGGCCGTGAGGGAATTCGGTCTGGACAACGCTATATACGAGATTGAGGGTGGGATCATGGGTTGGAAGAAAGAGATCGATGATAGTATCCCTAAATATTAATGGAAATTTTTTAAATCAAAATGTCTATGACTCGGGTTAAATTCTCTTTTTTGACGTCTTGCTCTTGATGAACGTCACCTGCGCATCAACCCCCTTCTCCAAATCCGCCCCGCTGTTCTTGAATAGCTTCTCCAGCGCTGCATTGACTTCGTCCACGTCATTTCTGTACCACCTGTAGATTTCTATGATCCGTTTGATGCAAACCTCATCGTTCTTTGCGTTCATCCACTCCGGCCGTTTTATCCCTTCGCTCTCGTACGTCTCAACCAAGTACTTGCAAATCCAGGGTAAAACTTCAAACGGAATGGATGTAGGGTGCACAGTCTCAATGTAACTCCAATGTTCGTCGTCCTTGGTCTCCAAATCCCTCTACCACAATTTCTCGTCAATCCAGTAGTCCATTGTATGCTTCCACCCCGAATCTGGCCGCCAAAATAAGCTTCGGTCGAAGTTCGGATCGCAGTTCCTGAAGAACATGACCAAACTTACCGCCGCCGAGCCTATGCTGATTCCGTACCCCGTCATTCCTTTCGACAGGCTGAGGTAATGTTCCTTCTTAGCAAGCTCTCCCAACGCAACGTATATGATTCTCCCGTTCGTCAGGAGCCGCCACAATACAGTCCCCACATACACCTCCGGACCAAGCTCGCATGGCAAAACCGCGATCAGCATCGGCACCGCACAAACCAACAAATAGTAAAACGCGTAAGGGATGAATGGAAGAATGTAATCGGTGAACGTTGAAGGTTAACTGATAATCGCGTATCCAGCAAACTCGCCCTTCCACCCCATGTACGCGCAGATTGCGCAGTACTCTATTCCAAGCAGGACTATGAGTGGTGTGCCTGAATCGAACGTCTGGGCAAACAAACTCATGGCGAAGACGAACTGAGAAAAGTAGCAGGTGTTGAACAGAAACATGCCAAACTTCTGCCGCCTCTTCTCCCATCATCCGATCTTCGACATCCAGCCCTAGTACGGGTTGCCTGGCGACTCCAAGCACTTGCTTAGCATGAACCCGAAGTTGCCGTCCGCCATGATGAACGCTCCAGACACGATACTCGAGATGACCCCGATTGTCTGGATCGTCTTTATGTCTCCATAGTTTTGTTTCAGAAGCGCACTGATTTGAATAAAGGACTCAGGAATGGACTCGAACGCTATCTCAATCGCTTTCATAGTAGCGTACATCGCTGGACCTGAAACCATCAGATCGTCGTCCTCCTTGCCCGTCCAAAGGCTCGCACCCTCCACGAGTGGCCCGAGCCCCAAAAGCGCTGCCAACGTACGCCCAAATCGCTCCCCCTTCGACTGCACAAAACGCCACGATTTAGTCAATCATAAGTCCATAAAACCCGTCATTCCCCACCCTCCCTCACCTTCTTCGCATACTGAAAGAAAGTCATCACTGCCTGAATGACGATCGCAAAAGCAGCAAACCCCGCCGTCGCATAAGCCGTACTAACCTCCCCCGCATCGCAATAACTCTTGGCAACCAAGAAGTCGTCAAAATATCAACGTATCCCAAAAATAGAGTAAGTACTAACTTCAAAGCAACGCCAATCCTACTCATCTTCATCAACACTCTTATCTGCACCGCGATGGAAACGAGAAATTCCGTAATGTTCTCCTTCGCCTCCGCCGTCATGTCATCACTCGGGAAGTTTATTATCGCCCACGCAATCACATCACTAGCTACATCCCTGCTGGAGTTCCTAACAACGATCAAGAACTGCTGACCCACTTCGTGCATGGTCTCCTTCATAACACCCCCGAGCCCGAGGGCTTTCATCACGGGCTTCACCAAGCTTTCGATGAACGCTTGTTGTTGAAGGGGACATTGCTCCATATTATACTTGCCTTCCTGGTATGTGTAATAGCATTCCCTTCCTCGTTCGCTGGAGAAGTCGATGCCTCAGCGAGGGTCGTGTGGGTGTTTTGCGTCTTGGTGTATTCATACAGTGCCTTGATGATCTCGTTGCGTTCGGAGATTTCAAAGGGTCCACCCCCTTAAATGAGCTCAATTATCTGCTGTGTAACCTTAGTCATTTGCTGGCCGCTTTCTGTGAATACGATTGAGGTGATAAAGATCCAATGATCCAACTCGATCAAACTTATTCCAGGAACATACATAATTCTCACCCCACGTTCTACCCCAACGCATCCCAACCCCAACACCCTTCACATCTATTCTCCCCCTCCCTCCCCCACCCACCCCCTTCCCA
>BLQM01000220.1:29891-74861 GCA_012489335.1 Triparma laevis f. inornata
GGTGAGGAGTGAGATGTAGTGAAGGGGGTTTGGGGTTTGGGGATTGGGGTATCGCATGATGATGTTTTTTATCTCACCTCCTCCTCCACCCTCTCAATAATGTCCTTGCACTCCGGTCTAACTTCCTCCACGACCTCTTTGAATTCCTTCCAGAGGCCTTGTCGACGTCGGGCCAAACGGAGCGTTTCGAGAATTCTGTGTCTTCCGATTTCCACGGAGTAGTAGGTTGGGAGATTAAAGGAGTTGCAGCTCTGAGGAGGTGGGGAGGTGAGAATTTTAAAATTGGAGAAATTGAGGTCCTGACAGGGGTCTCACCTTCACGTAACTCAAACAATACCAGCATCCCAAAATCCTCCTCTCCACGTCCTCCCCGTTCGTAATCTCGTAACACTCAATCGGCATAACCAAAGGCGGCAGAATCGTATTCTTCTTCGTGCTCTCCACGTTATGTTTTTGAACCATTTTCCTAACGAACTTAAAGCTCTTCTCCTCCGCCTTCGAATTCTCTCGCTTGAAGAAATCGGAGAGGACCTGTTTTGAGTAGTTCTCGTCGACGGCTGATTCGGAGGATGACTTGGAGATTATTTTTGAGATTGATTCTTTGGAGACTGCGCCTGTGCCCCACATGCACCAGCGGCCGACCTTCTCCCACCTCCTTGAATCTCCCTCGAAAACCTCTCCCAGCCTGGGCGAGTGCAAATGAGCGAGTGTAAATTAGCGAGCGCAGCGAAGAGACACGGTGTTAGTGTTGTTGTTGATTCGAAACGGGTTTTGACTTAAACCCAAAAACTAACCTCTCCAAAAACCTAACAACCCTAACCCCCTCCCCCTAACCCCCTCGACTGCCTCACAAACCCCCACCCTCAACTCCCTCAAAACACTTGTCTCAATCCCCTCCCCCACACTCCCAAAAAAGTAGCAAACATTCAACAAAAAAACAACCCTACAGTCCGCATCCTCACAATTTCCAACAACCTTCGACGTTAATAAACTAACGTGATGACTTCCACTACCTTTACTACTTCCACTCCCCAATCCAATTCTTTTAAGTAATTTAATATAGCCTTTCGTAATATTTTCCGAATTAGTAGACCAGTTTAAATCCAATATTTTCGCTCTAAAAACTGAACTCAAATCTTTATTCCCTTCCAACAAACTTAAATGATCTTCATTTAAATTCTCAAGTAACTCCATGCAATGATGGGATATGAGTAATTTCATGTGATACTCGGTTAATTTAATTTTTGATAGATGTGAGTGAATGATTAGAAAAGGTAGATTTAATTCTTTTAAGATATTAAAATCAATATCTCCCACCAACTCCATAGTCAATGATGATATCAAAAACGTACTCCTGCAAGAACTCAAACAGCATTTAAGTATCCCCTTAAGATCGGTTGGGTTTGAATGGATGATTTGTTTAATATAATAAGGTTGGAGACTAACAGGGGAACACATTATGTAGGTGGAAATTAGGGGGGGGAGTGGGTGCAACGTGGAGGGTTGAGGGTGGAGGTGGGGGGAGAGGGTGTAGAGGTAGGCGGAGTGGGGGAGGGAACGGAGGGAGGAGTCAATTGGAGTGTCGATTGGAGTGTCGATTGGAGTGTCGATTGGAGTGTCGATTTCCATTGAGGTGGAATTCGGATCTGTGGGAGGAGGGTAGAGTTTGGAGTAGGCGGATTTATCATTTGATATCTGGGGGGGGGGGCAAGCGATGAGCGAAGCGAGTCGTGTTAGTAAGGTTGCAGACTATTGAAGAAATAGTCCGTCGCCTGGCTGGACTTCAGAGCGGAACGACGACGAGTCACCGAGGGCCGCCCTGTGAGCACTGAACGCCGTAGACAGGTAGGGCTCTTTCTTCAATAGCGCCACCAAAACCACTTATTTTCGGGCGATATCGAGCTAGAAATAATAGCGACAGAAATTAATCCTGGGAAATCGACTCGACAATTATTAGCGCTGTCGTCTCCGCTTGCGTGACGCCCTCATCGAACGTACCCATGCTATATAAGATTGAATCACACTACTCAAACTACTACACAACACCAACTCACTAATGTAAGTGTCACCCTCTATATCGTCTACTACTTTATTGTACACGAGCATGTTTAGTTGTGGGAGTAGTTCATTTAGTAAACTGGGATTGGAACAGAGGAGAGGAGGGAGGAGTGTTGAGAGGGAGGAGTAGGAGGAGGAACTTAGGGAGATGTACAGATCTGTGAGGGTGGGAGAGGAGGACGTGATGGGGGCAGAGGAGGATTTTTTAGGCATCGTTGTGACGTCGGCGGTGGTGGAGTAGGTGGAGGGAGCGGTCGCGATCGAGGATCGGCGAAGTTGGTGAAATTGGTATTGTGGCTCCCACGGCAGTTTGTTGTTGAATAAAAAGAGATTATCTGCGGTTTCGTGATGGGCAACGACGGCTGCGTAGGTCGTAATTTACTGTATAGAACGTGGATAAATTTTGCTTTCTAGTCAAATTTCCTGAAAGTCGAAAAATGGATTCACGTGGAGAAATCGTCCCAGGAGGCCGCTCGGCCATCGGCCCTCCTAGCCCTGGCATTATCAGTCTAGCAGGATCCAACGACTATGGCGACACTATCTTCGCCGACCAGGAACAAACATTAAAGCACACTTTTTTTGATCTGAATGCTGATGAAAATCTCCCACAGGCTGGGGCAATACTCTACACCCACAAGTCCAGCAGCACCGAGGAGAGTGCAGAGACGCTGGAGCGGAGGCAAATTGACCATACAGGTGACATTATGAAGCTGCGTGACTCGGGTAAAAACTTTAATTTGAAGATTGTAAGTTCCAACAGCTATTTCGTCGATCCTCAACCTTCGAACTAACCTCCCCCCCCCCCAGGCTCCCCTCCACAACCTAATCCTCTCAACCAAAACAACCAACCTCCCCACCCTCCTAACCCTCCACCCGAGCCTCTTCTCCATCCTCTTAAAATCCCTCTCAACCCTCCCCCCCCCGACCGATCCAAACTCCCCCCACTACAACCTCCTCCAAACCCTAACAAACCTCCACTTCCAAATAATAATCCCTTTACTACGCCACCCTCATCTACCTTTAACCCTCCCATCCTCCTACAATTTAATTGTCACCCCCCTTCCTCTCCATTCTTCGTACTTCTTACACTTTATCGACTTATAACATTGATTCAGGTGAGAAGCTGTCTCGGAGCTCAGTGACGAGCTACGAATACTACAATTACGGTCGTAATTCATCTGCGTGTGTAGCTCAGTCGACGATTCGACGCCACTGTCGCCGTTACGTAATTCTAACTTAAATTAAATTCCAATCTGTAATTGTCACTCGCTTCGCTTCGTCGCAGAGATTTTGAGGAGGAATGGGTTGAGTGCGGTTTGTTGTTTGAGTGAGATGTGTAGGAAGGGGAGGGGGGTCGGGGGGAGGGAGGGGAGGAGGGAGGGAGTGGGGTTGGAGGTGGGGAGGTGGTTGAGGATGAATGAGGGGGTTGAAGAGGGGGGGTTTAAGGTGAGAACGTAGAGTTTGGAGCGATTTGAGAAAACGTGCTCGATGATGATACATTCAAAATTAAATTGAGGGATCTGAATACGGTGACTCCCGGTTTAGGCGAACGTGAGAAGAGTGCCATGCGGAGACTCCAGATAGTTCCAAAGCGGCAGCAATAATGCGACTGAGATCACAAAACATTTCGATCTCGTTCGCTTCACTCGTCACACGACATCGCTCGCTAACATACTCTCGCATCCACGCGCACCCCCCAACCTCCCCCACAGAATTGCACGAACATATTCCTCCACCTACTCGCCACCACAACGCTATCCCTCTCTCAAAAAATCGACATGACGTCAGCCCTCACCACCCACCTCCCCATCTCTCCCCACCCCTCCACCCTCCCCCTAACCCTCAAATGCCTCCACTCCCTCCTCATGAAAAAGCAAAAAAAAACCGACGACACCTACCTAACCCACCTCCTCGACAACTATTCCACCTTCCGCATAATCTCCGACAGCGTTCTCACGTACGCCGACGAATACAACAAAACGATTTACCACAGTTTAGCGTGTTTGGTCGTTATTTCGGAAACGGTTAAAGGACGGTTATTGATTACGGAAGAAGAAGGTTTATTGAACGTCGTAAGCGAAACTCTAACGATCGCGAAGTTGAGGTTGATGTCGCTTAAGATTTTAATGAATTTTGGGAGTGATGATAGGTGAGGAGTTAAGCGACGATGCGAGAACGTCATATCTCTGTTCGAAGTTCAGCGTTCGCCAGTATATCCAGACTCAATGTCGACGCTGTTTTTGTCGCTACTCGTTTCTAATTCGTCGTCGCTTCGCTCCTCCGCTCCTCGGTCGCAGGTTTGGGAACGTGATTTTCTTCACGCCGATGTTGGTGGCGAACGTGATTCATATTATGGAAACGAAAAAGGGGGACGAGGGGGAGAGGGCGGGGAGAGTACTCGTGGACGTTACGAGGCATGCGGAGAACACGTTGGGAACGTGGAGTTAATTCTTAATCACAGTCGATAGTAATTTCGAACAATAAGCAATAATAAGCGGAAAATCATTCTTCAAAACAAACTATACCAAAAAAGCTCTCCAAAAACGTGTTTATTACTATTTCTTAGCCAGCTCCACCAAATTCTCCTTCTCGCTCTCCTCGAGCCACCTCTGCGGCAGCGTGCTAGTCGCCGGCCACGGTCTCCTCCCTACCTCCTCCTTTTTCCCGTACCCGTTCTCCCTCGCTATAACATCCGCAACCCTGCACTCGCAGTTGTAATTCTCAGCGTCACCCTGGCAGTGTCCCATGCCCGCACGAGTCCTCTTCCTAATACCCTGGGTGGAGTCGATGGGGAGGGAGCGGCGTAGGGCGGTGATTACTTCGTGCTCGGTCACTTTTTCGCATTTGCAGATTACGTTTACTTTGGGATCGGTGAACTTTCCGACGGGGCCGGCTTTGATTCCCTTCCAGCCGTCTTTGGGGGTGATGATGGGGGCGCGGTTGGGGTTAAAGTTTTTGGTTTTCGCCTTTGAGAGGCCGTTCTTCTGCAGCAGCCTGACGACCTCAACAGCGATGGCGGGAGAGCCTGCCAAGCCCGGTGAATCTATACCCGCGGCTTGGATGAAGTTCGAGTTAACCTTGCTCTCCTCGATGATCCAGTCCCCGGTGCTGTTCTTCGCTCGGGCTCCGACGAATCCGTGAATAACCTGCTTACTGTCGAAATCGGGGACCAAATCCTTGCACTGCGACAAGCGTAGCGACAAGCATTAGCGAGTTGATGAAGATTGTTGTTAATGTGTTAGAATAGCTCCTCGCTAGTATAAAATGCTCATAATATGGTTACTCGCACGAATATCGCATTCCAAGCTCGTCGCTTCGCTCCTTGCGGCTTCGCACCTTGCTCAGGATAAACTTCTGAACGTCCTCGTCAGTCATATCCATCTTGTCCTTCAAGTAGGTGTCGCGCGCCGTCGGTCCTAGAATCAAATTTCCCCACAGAGTCGTCTGCACTAAAACTCCCTTGCCCAAAACGGGATCGGGGCAGGGGAACAGAGTGTGCTTAGCGAGGTACCCCTGCTCCCTGTTAAGAAGGAGGTAGTCTCCGAGCCTCGGCTTAATTGTGAATGAGTCGTCGCCGATCATAGCGGAGATCTTGTCGCTTCCTCCTCCGGCGGCGTTGACGATGAATCTGCCGAGGACGAAGTCCGAGGAGCGAAGGAGGGAGTTAGAGTTTAGAATGTTCTTAATTCGAGGAGCGTGTAATTGTCGTATTCCCGGCGAGGAGCGAAGCACGAGTTTATAGACAACGCGGCTCGTCGCGTGTAATTGTCGTATTCCCAGCTCGTCGTCGCTTCGCTCCTCGCAGCTTCTCGCCTACACTTTATCTTCTCGGTTCCTACGACGACGCCGTCGTTCGCGGACATGCTTCCGCTGCCTCCGACCATCATCTCGTCGACGGAGACGCGGCTTCCGCCGGTTCCGACGGGCTTTCTGGAGTCCTTCGCCTTTCCCTCTCCCTGGACCCTGTTGGGCTTGGCAGACGAAGACAGGAAAACGATCAAAGCAAGGACTAAGGCGGCCGCCGCGACTCCCATGGCCATCTCGTCCGTGAACTGCGGCTGGGACTTCAAGAAGCCCGCACCAGCGGCTCCCAGCGCAGCGATGACCGCAGCGGGAACGGCCTTGCTGTCATTGACCTCGGGCTCCGGAACGGTGGCCTCGCTACCGTGCATGGTCTTGGCGTAGCTCTTGGGCTCCCAGTGGTCCGCCGTGACCTCGAAGCCGGCGTCGGTCGCCTCGATGGCCGACACGGTCCTGCGAATTCTAACCTCGGCGCCGTTGTCTGCCGCATTCTCCGCCATGGCAATGGCGAACTCGTACGGAATCAAATTTCCCGCGTCCGGCGAGTGCAGCGCCGCGATGGTGTTCGGGTTGCAGAAGGGCTCTATCTCAAACACACTTTTTCCCTCCAGAATCTTCAACCTCTGCACTCCGTTCTTGCGGCCGCGCTGCGACGAGCGTAGTGAGTCGCATGAAGATTGGTGATAACGAGTTAGAATTATGTGGCGGTGATAGGAGCGTCGGTGTATACACTGAGCTAGTAGCACGCTGGATTTTGAGCGCAACTGTAGTTTAAACAGCTCGTCGCTTCCCTCCGCGCAGTTTCTCACCTCCATGAGGTCGTCGAGCACTTTCCTTTCTTCTTTCGTCTTCGCCAGCACGAGGCTGCCGTTCTTCTGGTATCCGAAGTGTAGTTCCTGGGGTGGTGTTAGGGGGGTTATTGTTGTTGTTGTTGTTGGGGTTGGGGTTAGATTGTGTTGTTTTTTGTATGCGTCGTTCACTCCTCTACTAACTCGCCTCATCCAACTGAGCGAACATCTGATTTCCGGGCCAGCAGTACTTGGCCCTGACGGACCCCGGCTTGTCGTCGAAGCCGGCGTGGACGATTCCGGAGTTCCCTTTCGTTGCCCCCTGCGTGACATCGTCGGCGGACTCCAACAACAAAATCGACAAGTTGTACTTGGTGAGCTCCCTCGCAATGGACGCCCCAACACAGCCGCCGCCGACTATGACGACGTCGTAAGTTCCGTCGTCTTTCACACTAACGTGGCGAGTCCTACTGCGCGGGCACGTCGTCTGGTTCGGGCAGGAGTCGCAGGTCTTGTCGGAAGGAGTGGGGTTGGTGATGTTGAACTGAGGAAGGAATCGGGTTCGGGTTAGAGCAGCGTAGTGACGGGGGAGTACCGGGACCAATCGAGTGTGCATGCATCGGTAGAAACCTTAAATTTGTGATTAGAACGAACGTTTAAAGAAGGGATTGGTCAAACATTCTAGTGTCGAATTCTTGGCCGACCTCGAATCTCATTTGAAAATTAAGATGCACTTACCCGGTCTCCGCAATCCTCAATGTCAACCCCTGCGTAAATACGACGGGTCAAAGAGTTAGCAGGTGATAATAATTAAGCGCGAGCATTGTTCTCTTCACGGATGAAAATCGCGGTCGCTCCATCGACCAACACAAATGCATTTTGGCTATTGTTTGGTTTCAACCGCATCGACAAACTGATCCAATGAGGTTTCTCCGCATACTTACAACCACCACCGACGTAGGCGCCCTTGATGCCGTGCTGGCGAACTTTTTTCGGGTTGGTTGGCATGATGATTTTTCTAGTTTTTCATCAACGATTATGACTGTAAAAAAACCTCTCGTATTTCATCAATACGAAGCAAAGTAAGAAATAGAACGCCCCTGGACTAAATTTCATGAGTCAATTTCTCCACAATTAATTTTTAAGATTAAGCTACGCCCACCCTCGAACAAACACCTCAACCAAAACAAAAACACCAACACTCCTCAGTACTTGCCAGCCTCCGGACTGATGTAGGCGCCGAGGCCCTTGGACACCTTGAGCTCCGGGGTGTAGCTGGGGACGTATTTGTTCTCGATGCCGCTCTGGGTGGCCTCTCCGTAGGCACTGACCCTGCCGAGTTGGGTTTCGTTGATTTCCTTGTTGAGCCACGTGATGACTTGGTGGTTGGAGTCAAGGAGTTTGGACGACTCAGCGAGCTTTTCCTTGCAGCTTTCCAGCTCGGTGATCATGGCGGCGTGCTTGATCGTGAGGCTGTCGTGGTCGGTGGTGAGCGACGACTGGCGCCTCACCATGGAGCTGACCTGCTCTTCCCTTTCAGCTAAGGACACTTCGTTCGACCGCAAGGCCTCGGTCTTGACCTTGAGCTTGCTCTTGACCAGCCTGTACTCGCTCTGCAGCTTGTTGATGATTTCGTTGCCCTTCTCGATCTCGCTTCCGGCCCTCTGGATCTTGCTCTCCATGGCCTCGTTCTTGCCGGCGAGGAGCTGCGACGGGGAGTGGGGGGAGCGAGCCGAGGAGCGAAGCGACGAGTTAGTTTAGAATGTTTTCGTTCGTTAATACTCGTCGCTTCTCTCCTCGTTGCATATTTCTGTCTTTTAGCTTGTCGCTTCGTGCCTCGCTGGGCTTCGTCCTCGCTCGTACCTCGTTCTGCTTCAACAGCGAGTTCTTGGCATCCATCCACTCAACCCTCTGCTGCTCGTGCTTGGCCTCTATGGCGTTGGTGCTGCTGGTGTTCTGCTCGAAACCCGCAACAGACAATTCGAGGCGGTGAATCTCCCTCTCGAGCTGGAATCTGTTGCCCTCGGCCTCGGTGAGTTTCATTTGAATCTCCTGGTTCTCCTCGGTGAGCTTCTCGCAGGTGTTGGTCCTGCTGGTTAGGTCCATGGTGAGGCTCCTGATGGTCCCCTCGAGCTCGTACCGATCGGCCGTGATCTTGTCCTTCTCGTCGACCACCTTCTCCAGCTGCGACGAGCGTAGCGAGTCGCATGAAATTTACGTTAACGGGTTAGAATTGGGTGGGGGTGAAAGCGGCGGAGACGAGCTACTACCAGTACTATCAGATCGTCGCTTCGCTCCTCGCAGTTTCTTACCTTCTCCTGCATCTTGTCTACCTCCAGCTTGGCCTCCTTGGCCTTGGCCTCGAATTCCCTCTTGGCCTGATCGACGGCGTCCCTCATCTTGCGCTGCATTTCAATTTCCGACTCGCGGTTCTTCTCCGACATCTCCAGCCTGACAGTCCTGGCCAGCGCCTCCTTCTCGAGCTGCAGACGGCTAACGTCGTTGCCCAATTCTTGGCTGTTGGTTTTGGCGTCCTGGTTGATCTTGGCCATCTTCTCCACGACCGTCTTGGTCTTCCTCAGTTTGTCCGTCAGCTCGTTGACGCGGTTCGCCAGATAGGGCCTGATCTCGCGGTCGTTGCACTTGACGATCTTCAGCGAAAGGTGAGTGAGCTCCTTAAAGGTGGAGGGCTCAACGATCTGGAGGTTGCAGCCAGTGGGGCTCTCGGTGAGCCTGCCCGAGGACGAAGTCCGAGGAGCGAAGCGACGAGTTAGTATAGAATGTTCTGAATGATCGTCGCTTCGCTCCTCACTGGGCTTCGTCCTCGCAGTAACTATCTCACCTGCACTGGTACTGGGCGGTCCCGCAGCCCCTGAGCAAGCTCTCGAGCATCTTGGGAAACTGGTCGAAGTCAACCAACAAAGATTGGGAGGCCTTCAACAAATGGAAGTCGTCCTCGTACACTTCGAGGCTGTACAGAGTGACGTCCGACGCAGGGACCGCAGTGCTCTCGGGCACCTTCTCCTGCGACGAGCGAAGCGAGTCGCATGAAGATTGTTGGTAACGTGTTAGAATTAAGCAGCGATGAAAGCAGCGTCTACGTTTACACTGAAACAAGCAGCGTAGCTGAATTTCGAGCGCAATTGTCGTATTACCGGCGAGGAGCGAAGCGACGAGTTCATAGACCATGAATCCTCGTTCATAGACAACGTGTTCTCTACTTTATTCGTCGCTTCGCTCCTCATGGAGCCTCATTTTCGAGCGCAATTGTCGTATTCCAAGCTCGTCGCTTCGCTCCTCGCTGCCCCTCACCTCTTCCTCGCCCTCGTTCTCCTCGACCACGACCTCCTCCAACTCCTCCTCGACCTCGTCCTCGTCGCCCTCCTTTCCTCCGTCGCCCTCGTCCGTCATTTCGAAGCGCAAGCCGCGGCCCTTAGGGGCAGGGGCAGAGTCATCCGAGGTTTCAGAGGAGGACAGCAGGCGCAGGGTGTAGCGGCGGCGGACGGACTTTTGCACGGGTCCCTGTAAAAAAATCGTGGGGGCAGTGTAGCGTTAGGTGTGAGTAAGGCGAGGATACATTTAAAACAACAATGCCGATGCACACTCTTCCATTCTCTCACCTGCGAACCTCGGTCGCCTCCGCCTCCAAAAGCTTGCCCCGAAATTGTGGTGATGATGTCCACAGGAGTGCACGGAAGAATCATGAGGGGGTTCGTACGGGGGAAGAAGGAGGGTGCGGCCTCGGTGGGGAGGTTGGACATGGTAGATACGCGTCTGTAATATCAAATTAGCTGCGAAATGGTGCAGAGGGTTCGAAGCAAAGCGGGGTGAGAACAGAATTTTGTGGAGCACACGAGCGCCATGTTGATTCCCTCCCGGTTACAGCAACTCAGCGACCACACCACGCCACTACCTCCACGAATTCATACCTGAATACGTGTGACAATCAGGAATGACAAAGTTTAGTTATCAGGATTTTTTCCCGCAATTTTGTTTTTGTAGTCGGGTAGTTAGATTTAGCGCTAGACAGACTCAGTAGAACTATACGAGTGCACGGCAAATAGCGTTAACGGTTGTGTCGAATAGGTGGGTGGCCAGCGAGCGACGCTGTGCATTGCAGCTTAACAAATCGTCTCTTCGTCCGCGGGAGGGAGCTGCTCTGTGATTGAACAACATTTTTGTCGCTCCATGGAGCGTCTGGGGTGACTCAAACGGGTTCTGTGTTAGCGAGTCGCTCTGGAGAAACAACTGGTGGGGTTTTGGTCTATTGAAAAAATCGTGGTGCCAATATTAAATGGCGTGGGTTTGGGAGACGAAATGATACGAAAAACGGTTTGTTAGAATATCACTTGTTTGCCCGTTAAAACGTCGCATAAGTCCGATTTATCCCATCTGCACGACTCTTTACGTCCATACAACTAATCCTAATTATCTTCGCAGGAACACACACCCAGACTTCCCCCCTTGACACATATTGCAAGTAGAAACGTACCTACAACGAATTGAGGGAATTGAACAAATAAATACACCGTGCCATGCAGGTCGAGGAAGCCGCCAGAGGGCTAGCGTCCAGGCAGTACATGCTCTCGGTGACCCAGTCCGTGAAGGCCGAGGCGATTAAGCTTTTGAACAGCAAGCCTAGCAAGATTGACAAGGTGAGAGAGAGGGAGTTGAAGGTGGCGCTGTGCAACATGCTGAAAATTACTCCAAATATATTCATTATAATCATTATAATCATTATAATCAGTATATTCGGTATATTCATTCTAACACACACACATAAACCTACTACCCACGCCAGGAGGAGGAGATCGCCGGACACAAGGCCATGACGGTCTCTGCGAACAGCCGAAAGAACCAAAAGGTCACTACCTCGAATCCTACTCCACTCCCTCCAGGAGTCGGCGAGGAGAAGCGATCGGTCAGGCAGAGAGTGGGGAGAAATTACGCCGACGTCGTGCGAGGAGATACCATCGACGTGGGAGGCAACATCGTCTTCAGCGGTGGCGGAAACAACCAGTTCCAGAACCGGAACAACCAGGACCGCAGGGCAGAGCAGCAGGTGAGCCCGTGACAATTACGCGCTTCTCTATTTAAGAACTTCCTAAAATAACGAGGGACGCCCAAACTAACTCGTCGCTTCGCTCCTCGTTCGCTCCCCACAGCACCGCCAGCCGCCCCCGAAGAAGAAGTGGATCCCGCCGCCCTCGGAGCTGACCAGGAACGCCGAGTTCAACGCCCTCGTGACCAAGCGGGCCGAGATCCTGCAGAAGCTGGGCGGGCCGGAGACCGGGGAGGGCGAGCGGGGGTACCCCAAGGAGGGCGTCGCCAGGCTGGAGGGCGTCCCGGTGAGGCTTCCCAACAGGCGCAAGACCCAGTGGGACTACCTGCTCGAGGAGATGGAGTGGATGGCCGAAGACTTCAAGCAAGAGAGGATCTGGAAGAACGTGGCCGCCAGAGGGATCGGCCTGAGCGTGGTCAAGGAGTTCGAGGAGAAGAAGAGGAAGGTGAGAGGCTGGGAGGCTGGGAGGCTGGGAGGAGCGAACGAAGACAACGAGGTCACCAATAGCACGGCGAGCGGTAGCGAGGAGCGTAGCGACGATGAGGAATGAAGTTGTGCGTTTTTCTTCCACCACAATAGAACGCATCGTCGCTTCGCTCCGCTCCTCGTTTTCCGCTGCCTTTACCTCTCTACTCGCTCGTGCATTTCTAGGAGAGAGAATAAGAACTATTTTTTCGCTTCGCTCCACTCCTCGTTTTCGCTATCTCAACCACTAACACTAAACTTCGCTCACTTTACTCTACACAGTCCACCCAGACCTCCATCGCCGGAGACCTTGACGCCACGATAGCGAAGAAAAAACTAACCAAGGCCATATCCGACACGGTCGTGTCTCACTGGGGGCAGTGCGGAATCGCCGGACCCCTCGCCGACGACGGCTTCAAGAACTGGGCTGCTTGGGCAAAGTACAAAAATATCGAGGCCAAGGACCCCATGGAGGTGCTACCACTCGTCGAGGACTCTGAGGAGGTCATGGCGGACTTCGACGAGATCACCAAGGGGTTGGAGGCCGTGCAAAGTAAAGCGGGCAAGTTGGGAGGTGAGGCACTGCAAGGAGCGAAGCGACGAGCATTAATAGCATTGTAAACTAACTCGTCGCTTCGCTCCTCGACTCGTTAATGCTCCTCGCTACGCCCGTCGCAGCTGTCGACGGGGAGCTACAACTCACCAAGGTCTTGAGCAAGCTCCAGACGGTCAAGGACTACGGCGTGGTCATCACCGGGGGGAACGCAAGGACTAGCATCGTGTCCGATTTCATCAACTCAAGCAAGGGAAAGCAGCTGGTGATTTGCCCTCCCGCGAGCGTCATCAAGTGGAGGAGCAAGGTGAGAAATGGAGAGGAGCGGCGAGGGAAGCGAGCCAAGGAGCGAAGCGACGAGGATACGTCGCTCTCGCTCCTCGCATTAAGATCATTATAAACTAACTCGTCGCTTCGCTCCTCGTGCTTTGCTCCCCCCTACCCCCGTCACAGCTGGGCACCTGCAACTTGGCGGGCTTTCCCGGTGGCACCTACTACCCCAATGCCGAACCCGAAAACGAGAAGGTGACTCTGTGCGAGCTCAGCGCGATGCGGGTCTCTCTCCTTAATGTCAAGTTGCTAGAGAAGGAGTGGGAGTGTGTCTGGGTGGACCTGAGGGGCGAGGCCGAGGAGAACATTCCGTGGGGCTGGTGGGCGAAGATCCAGAAGCTCAAGTTCAAAAGGCGCGTTTTGATCGAGGGCGGAGGCAAGGGGCTGGATGCGAGGGACACCTCTGCCGGGGTACTGCAAGACTTCTGCTGCAAAAGGTTGGCGTTCTGTTACCCTGGTTTCGGCAAAGGCGAGAGGGTGTTTGACTGGGCTAAGGGTGATGAGGCCGACGGTGGAAAGGTGAGTCCACGCTCCTCGCCTATTCTGAGTTTCTCATTTCTCGTGGCGATCTCGCTAACCGCAACCCTTTACACACACAGGTCGAAGAAATACTCAAAAAATCCATCTCGCCCTTCGTCTTCACTGTGGCGGACGAAGACCCCGAGGAACTCCCGCAGTGCGAACTGATCAAGACCCCTCTCTCACAATCCCAAGCCGACGTTTACAACTCCACCGCGCACTCCCTCATCGGCGGAAAGTCCACGAGCGTCATAGCCAACGGGCTGGTCAAGCTCCGAAATATCTGCACGTCGGTTTACGACTTTAAGAACGCGGGCATGGTCCTGGACAAGGGCTTTGTTGACACGGAGCGCGTCGAGGTGAGGAACTGCGAGGAGCGAAGCGACGAGCTTGGAACGCGTTAATTCCGTTTGTTATTCGGCTGCGCTAGTAGCTTCAGTCTGGAGATCTACGCCACTATCACCGCCACGCAATTCTAACTCGTTAACACCAATCTTCATGCGACTCGCTACGCTCGTCGCAGGGCATCATGGCCAAGAGCTGCAAGATGAAGGGGGTGAAGGATATTTTGGATGGCTTAGAAACCGAGGAAAAACTGCTCGTGTTTGCGAGCAACCCTGCAACCCTCCACCTGCTTCATTTGCTCCTGACGAGTTTGAGTTTGGCCCACGAGAGTTTGGTCTCGCCTTTGACACCCACCCCGTCCTCGGTTCAGCTGAGCGTCGAGAAATTCGACAAGGGCGACATCAGAGTCTTATGTGCGTCGCCCACGGGCCTGTGGGGGGGACTCCTGCCTATCAACTGCAACGTCGTCATAGTCGACGATGACTGGTCCGGGAGACAGATGTCTCAGCTCCACACAATTTTGCGAAAGATCCAGCCCCCCAGTATCAAGAGAATAGTTTCAGCGGATACCATCGAGGAGGAGATCTTCTCGAGGCGGGGGGGATGGGACGGGTTCAAGGACCAAGGAGCCAATGCCGTAGTAGACGATTACGGAATTTTGACCGTGGGTGCGAACCTGGGGAAGGTAAGGGACGAGGAGCGAAGCGACGAGCACGATTTTATTGTATGGCCACGACTTCTTACATCTACTAACTCGTCGCTTCGCTCCTCGTGCTTCTACCACAGGGCCTGGTCGACCTCCGCGGCATGCCGCTTACGAACGTCCTGAAATGCCCCAACGAATCTGACGCGGTCTTCTTGCCAAGCGCTTCGGACCCCCCCGACGCCGCAACGGTAGAGAGGTGAGAACCTGCGAGGAGCGAAGCGACGAGCTGATGATGCGCCGTTTTGCCGCTATAGACGAACTGTGCAAGTAGCGTCAGTTTCTCATTTCTAACTCGTTTTTCGCCAATCTTCATGCGACTCGCTTCGCTCGTCGCAGGGAGAACAACGCCCTCACTGGACAGCTGTCCGTACTAGAGTCGAGGGCGTGCGTCCTGAGCACCGGGGACGACGGGGAGGAGGTGAGACGCAGCGAGGAGCAAAGCGACGAGCTTGGAATGTGGTATTTGTGGACGTAATTCAGTTTGCGCTAATAATTTCAGTGTCAATATGAACGCCGCGTTCATCGCTACGTAATTCTAACTCGTTTGCTCCATTCTTCATGCGACTCGCTTCGCTCGTCGCAGGGGGTTGACGGCTGCGTCATTGTGATGCCCAAGACGATCCAGCCCTTCTCCGCCTCCCGCCTCGACATGGGCGCGATGCCCGCCAGGATGTACGTTTCCAAGCTGGCGGCGCTCACGCAGCCCGAAAACGAATCGATGGATAAAGTAGAGGAGGACGACCCGGTCTTTTTGAAGAGAATGGGCGAGAGATGGGAGAGCCTAGGCGTGGGCTGCGATGACGCCGTTAAGCTGTGCAAGCTGCTGACGTACGACGGCGGCGACGACGGCATGGAGAACAGCAACAGGGCGGTGGCAAACAAAAAGGCCCAAAAGGGCAGCTTCTACGCGCAGGCGTACGCCAACTTCATCGAGGGCAACCAGGAACGGACCCACTGCTTGAACGGGAAATTCGAGACCGTCATGGCCCCGCCCGCCATCCCGGGAGTCCTAACCGACGGCGAAGGAGGCGCGGGCGCCGGCGGCTCCTTCGGCATGCTGGGAGAGGGCAAGATGCTTAGCGCCTTCGAGGCGGCCAGAGTCGCAAGCAAAACGAGCACTAGCGTTAGCGACTACAGACACTTTGGAAGTGAGGGAAAACAACCATTTTTGAACTCCATGCTTTTGTTCGTGAAAAGGCACTCGTCCCAGCAGGTGAAAAGGAAGCGAGGGGGCGTCGACATCGGGCGCTTCATCAGGGAGGGAGAGAGCGGAGAAGAGTGCGAGATCAGGGTTAGGGCGGAGGTCAGGCGGACCAGGAGCCAGAAGCAGTTCAAGGTACGAAGCTGCTATTAGCTGCTAGTAGCTCCAGTCTAAATGCTCAAGCCACTTTCACCCCCACCCATTTCTAACACGGCTCGCTTCGCTCGCCGCTCTTCATAGATCGCAAACAGCTTGGCCAAGAACTCGGCGGCGCGCAGCCACGCCGGACCCGGAGTTCCCATTTTGTTCCAGAGCACCACCGACGCGCAGAAGATCGACCGCTGCATCGTGACCATCAAACCTCTGAAGCAGGTCAAGGGCGAAGATCCAATGGAGACTGATGACGTGGAGAAGAGCAGGAACGTCAGGCAGAGGAAGAGGCTGAGAAGGGACAACGGGCCGAGCAAGGTGTACTTCGGACCCTTCGAGGGCGGCTGGTTCAACAGCAGCGGCGGCCAGAGCGGAATACACCCGCCGCGCCCCGTTGCCGGCATTTCCTTGCCCATGGGCGTCAGTTTGAGGACGAGTGAAAGGAACATGGACTCTGACCCGTGGACGAAGGACGAGGACGAGGAGATTAGTAATTGCTCGTCGAGGTGAGGGGTGGAGGAGCGAAGCGACGACGTCGAGGAGGGGGAAGATTGAGTGTGAAGGAAAAAATTCCAAATCATCAATTTTTATCATTCTAACATCGTCGTCGCTTCGCTCCTCCTCTCTCAGGTTCGGGTTCAACTGGCACGTCTCCTCGTTCTGCGCGAGCGCGGCGGGACGGAAGGGAAAGAGGAGCGCGCGCCAGTGCCTCGAGCGCTGGCAGGAGCTGGCGAACGACTCGAGCTCAATGAGCAAGGACATCAAGGAGGCGGACAAGGAGTGGAAGAAGATCGAGTCGGCGGACGGAGACGAGGGCATCCAGAAGCTCCTGTGGGAGAGAGTGAGCGAGGGCAGAGTGGGGGGGTATGTTGTTAGCGATGATGAGAATGGGGGAGGCGGGAGTGAGGCCGTCCCTATGGAAGTAGAGGGGGAGGGAGACGCGTCCAAGTCAGCGGTGAAGGTGAGAAATTGCGAGGAGCGAAGCGACGAGCTGGGAATGAGGAGCCATGAGGAGCGAAGTGACGAGTAAAGTAGAGAATGCGTTGTCTATGAACTCGTCGCTTCGCTCCTCGCCGGGAATTCGGAAATCGTTGTCGTAAATGAGGCTCCATGAGGAAATATTATAAAGAATATTATAAACTAATTCATCGCTTCGCTCGTCGCAGAAGCGCCTGGTCGCGCTGCGCGCGGCGTCGACCAAGAAGCGCCAGCCGCCGGGGATCCCGGGAACGGACTCCTCCGGTCAACAGCCCGCGCCCGCTCACGCGAGCCACAAGACCGCGAGCACCAACGCCGCCAACAGTTTGATCCAGTCCGCGGGACTGAAAGCAGAAACGACCCAGGCCGGAGATCTGTGGCCGCTGCAACTGCTGGAAGCCTTCAAGTTGAAATCGACAATGAATGAGACCGCGACCGTGCCCACGCCGGCGACTGCGAAGAGGGGGGCTAGCGGCGGGGGGGGGATGGGGGGGGCAGGGGGGGGAGGGGCAGGGGGGAGGAGGGGCGAAGCCTCCGACACCGAAGGCGAACACGCCGCCGCCGGTGGCCGTGACCAACGGAGGGGGGGCGGAGGTGCTGGCAGAGATGTACCCAGCGCTGACGGGGGAGACTATCCAGGCCAACAAGCAGAAGCAGGACAGCGTCAACGCAGTTGCCTTGACTTTCGCTATGGATCTGGCGGAGAACCTGGAGCAGTGGAACAGGCTGGCCGCAGCGGCTGGTGGGGCGGTGAGGTCGCCACCGACAGCATTCCCTCAGCTCGAAAAGCAACAGGAAGTCGAGCGGCGAAGGTACGAGCAGGAGCTAGCGTTATATCATCAGAGGAAGAAACTGTACGAGGAGAGCGTCAGGCAGCAACAGATACGCGAGGGGAAGAGTCCGCCACCTCCACCGGCTGCGTAATTCGTAATTATTAGAAATAGGTAAAAGAAAGAAGTTATCTTTTTATGCTAAAGTTATTGTTGTTTCATGGTTTTTTGCTTTTGTTTTTGTTCTTGATTTGAGAGTTGTGTGTGTGAGCGAGGTGGACGAGACTAAATGCCTCGAGGTGCCAGCTGCAGTGGAGGAGCGTGTGAGGCCAGCCCTTGCACATAAAGTCAGATACTATGAGGGTGGATAGGGCTATCTAGATGGTCATGAAGTTATTACGGAGGTAGGAGCCCTTCTCTTTGAGATTGCACAGGATGAGGCCGACAAGGAGGAGGGCGAAGTTTTCGTCGAGCCAGAGGAGTGTGCCGGTGTGCTTGCGACCAAATTCAAGGATGAATTGGGGGACTATTAAGGGATTAGGAACCCTTCGCCCAGCTCATGGTTGACCCCCTCAACACCATGGATCTCATATGTTCCGTTTTCAGTCGCATGGAACGCGATCAACATGACCATGGAAGCCACGGTGGCAGCATTGACATGTAGCGGGATCTTGTTGGTGTTGTAAAAAACATGGACGAACGCGTAGAGGTTCGTCAGCGTCAGGAGATCAAGCGACATTTGCCTTGCGATGAGTGAGACAACAAGGATTCGCGAAGTGCAGGTATGTTGATTTGAGGTCCAGAGCCGCGGGGATTGGAAGGGCAGGTTATTTATAGCGGGGCTTAACCCTAATAGATCACTGGGGCCGCAGGATACACAGATTAGTAAGCGCGAGGGGGTAGATTGAGATGTGCTGATGGAGAATGAGGGATGAGCCAAGTTTGTAAAATAAATAACTCCTTTTTTACGACGCTAGAAGTCATTAGAACCTCAGATCTGGTTTAAATGGCCTAGTTTGTCGTCTAAATAATCGTGTGGGCAACAATATATTCGAGAACGCGAGATTCAAACGAAAATCAAGTTTAGTCAAATCTCTGGAACTAAATCGGTATTATGGTCATTTTGAGGTTCAATTTTTGTCTTATTTAGCCTTTTTAGACTCTTTAGTACTCAATTTCAGTCGTAACTCTTTTCAGAAAAGCCCAGGATCATAATTTTTTTGTTTAGATTTTCATCATTCTGGGTTTTATTTACTCTATAACTGACATATTCGGCACCTAAGGTAGCTTTAAATTGGAAAATTTGCCCAAGAATGACCAAAATAGTTCTAGGAACACGGACTTTCATTTCCAACATTTTTGACCCAAAATCAATTTTTTCAAAAATCGTAAGATTAATCAATCGTTTAGAGGTCCTGAGTTTCCGAATATAATCAAAAATAGGCTTAAAGACGATAATACTATATATACCTTTTTGAAACAAGGATTTTTTCGATCTCGTAAGGACGGCTATAAAAGTACGTGAACGATCGCGAACGCAGCTAAAATTAATACACTTGACGCTTAATACTCTTGTTCAACTCCTATAATTTATTAGGAATCTGAAACCCTAATGTCGTTCAGATACGTCCCTCAAAAAATGATTGACATGCGAAAAAAGAGGCAACACGCTGCAGAGACTTTAATTACAACGAATACAATGTTATATTACGACCACAACGCATCCAGAATGTCCGAAGCCTCGACTCCCATCCCGCCCCACATTTCGCTCCACATGTTGACGACAGCCCTTCGGATTTCTCTTCCCAACTTTCCTGTTCCTCTGTTTCCAGCCTCGAGGAGCTTTGAGTTCAGTTCATCATCGTCCCTGCCGAATATAACCAAGAATGGGCTTAAAAGTTGAAAATAATAATACGATTTGGCATTACTTATTTTTTCTTCCTGTAAATGTTGCGACGAACGCACGACGTTGCCTATAAACATAACTACAGTTGCCGAGAAGTGTACTCTACTACTCGTGCGAATTTCGTGTCGGAATGTCGTCGAATGTCTCCTCTCCAATAGAAAACTTGCCCTCCTTCAACTCCACTGGCGCTCCCCCGCGCATTGCTGACTCAAAGATGCTGCACATGATTGTGTGCGTCACCAATGCTCGTTTGCCCCACTCCGCGTCAGGCCCCTTCTGCGCAGGCTGAACTCCTAGAACTCGCTCCCAATAACCTCCCAATCCTCAACCCGCATTAAAACACTTTACAAACTCACTTCTTGTACCCGGTCAACAACCACTAACTGTGAGACCAAGATGTCGTTCGACAATCGTTGCTCACTTTTGTCAGACGAGAAAACTCCGCCTCAAGCACTCCGTAAGAGGTCGAACACAAGGCCATCCAATTCCTACGACTCCTACATTGGCGAAAACGCAAATCTGTTGACTCATTCCGGTTCGTCGAACAGGATCTCCCTAGCAGAGTCTTGCGAAAAGACAACGTCTTCGTTCAACCCAACAACGTTGGCCACACTGAGTTTCCAGGAGCCGTTCCGCCTCGGCTTCGGATACATGTCCATAATGTTCTGCATTTTCCTCGTTTCCCATATATTCCTTGTCTATTACGCAATAGACCAGGACACCTACACGTATGGCACTACAAACATTGACCCGATAACCGTCGGTGCGTCCCGTTACTTTGCTTTCGGACAGATCTTCTTCCCGATCAGCCTCGCCTGCTTGTTGATCCTCTTCGTCGCTCACCCGAGAGACAAGACTTGGGTGAGCCAATTTATGAGCGTCTACCTAATATTTTTCTTCGTCGTATATGACGCAGCAGGCTTTATCGACATGGTGTTCACCAACCCGATTCAGAGCACCTTCAACACCGAACACCCGTTGGGTCTCGCGTCCATCTTTCCTATTCTTCTGTTCTTCTGCCACATCCCGTTCTCCATGCTTTTCATCAAGGTCCGCCGCCTAATTGGAAAGTTTAAAGACAAGAAGCTTACCAGGTACGAAGTCGCGAAGAGCGAACCGACGAGCTGGGAATACGACAATTACAGTCGTAATTTTACTGCCCTAATTTTACTGCCCTAGTAGATTTAGTCTAAGCGCTCAAGCCGCTTTCGTCGCCACGTAATTCTAACTCGTTAACTCCAAACTCCACACGACTCGCTACGCTCGTCGCAGTATCTTGACAATACTATTTTTCTTCAGGGCTTCCTTGCCCTCCCCCCTATCTTCTTTTTAAGCGTGGAAGCCATCCATTGCGTCACAGACATTACTGAGACGGAATTCGAGAAAATGGCAAAATTTACTTCCGCAGATGGAACGCCTACCCCTCAGGATGGCGTTTACAACATGTGCGGCGCCCTTCTGTACCCGTAATTTGCCAACTGTTTCTTGCTGGCCGTCATCCTTGGAGTGAGGTTGTTCATCGCGCCTCTCACCAAAATCCGCCCCTCTATACGCTCGCTCCGCGTCTTCAATAACTTACCAATTAAGGTCAAGTTCCAGCTAGGCTGCGAGTCCGTTATAGTCACTGCGAATATCACTCTCTACGGCATAGGTGAGGAACTGCGAGAGGAACTGCAAGGAGGGAAGCGACGAGCTGTGAATGCGGTAATTCCGCTCGTTATTCGTTTGCGCTAGTAGCTCCAGTCTAGATGTCGACGCCACTATCACCGCTACACAATTGTAACTCGTTAACTCCAATCGTCATGCAACTCGCTACGCTCGTCGCAGCCTCGGAGGGTCCGGCCACGTGGTTTATTGTGATTTTATTCGGAGTGTCTGCGCTAGGCATTGTGGGTTTAGCTTTGAGTGAGGGCGTCGCCATCGTCACGGATGCGAGGAGGTGAGAGCAACAATGAGGAGTGCAATGTGTTTACGTGAAACGATTCTAACACGTCGCTCGGACAGGGTCTCGGCGGCGAGAGGGAATTTGAGACGCCAGGAACATGAGTCCGAGGGAGAAGGCGAGGGTTTGTTGAACACGGTCGCCGGGCACCTTTTCAATCCGCACGAGATGCATCATGATCCCGTGGCGGGCAGTAATACAAACATCCACGTTCACAACAACAACGCGCACGAATAAGAGGGGAATACGCACAAAACGCACACCCAATTACAATTACCGCGTGCATAAGTCTGAATCGACGCAATCGTTAAACATGATGATTCAGCGGCACGAAAAAAAGTTTAAGGTTTACATTAAAAATCACGAGAATAGGGTAATCTCTTTATTTATTCATTGCAACAGGAAGTATGCCAACAACCCGCCTGAAATGGGAACTGTCCAATTGTCATCGCCCAACGGCAGCAACTCGATGAAGGAGCAGACGATGCTGATTCCGAATAGCGTCGCGGCTAAATTCGGAGTGACAGGCGCCAGGTCTAGCCAAGCCATCAATGCTAGCGAGGTGACGGTGGCCGCTCCGACGAAGGCCGCAGATCCGGCGTAGCTCTTGTCCTTGGAGAAGAACCATTTCTGTTGGCCCCATCTGCGAGGAGCGAAGCGACGAGTTAGAATAATCATGCGTTGTCAGCTCGTCGCTTAGCTCCTCACTGGACTTCGTCCTCGCAGTCTCTCACCTCCTCCCCGCTAAATCCGCGACACCGTCTCCTGCCGCCATTTGTGAGATCGCGATTACCGAAACCGAGCTTCGCCAGAAGAACGTCGTGGCGATCAAAAGCACCACCGTGTAGATGAACGGTCCACCCAAAACCTCTGTAGCGTCCCCCGTGCGCGAGACCGCCGACGCGAGCTCCTTCGCCTCCACGTCGTTGGAATTGGCGGACTTACCCGCGTCGATGATCTTCGAGAGGTTGGCTAGGGGTACGCAGCCTGCCATGAGCGCGGCCCAAGGGCTGTGCGGCGAGCGAACGACGACAACGAGGAGCGAAGCGACGAGTTAGTTTAGAATGTTCTTAATGCTCGTCGCTTCGCTCCTCATTCGCTTCGTCTCACCTGTCGCTAAAAAACGGCCAAACGAACATAAACAGCGGAGCACTTCCAGTGTGTATAAGCTTCCTCGCGTCCTTGCTGTCTATGACTGAATTCGTGGCCAGCGTCGTAATGATCTTGAGCCAGACTGTGGCGAGAACGGCGCAGCCGAGGGAGGCACCTAGGTCGGTGTAGAATTGGTTTGTGTGGTAGACTGAGTGGATCGATGGGGTGAGTTGGGTTACTGAGAGGGGGGGGGAGGTGGGAGGTGAGGAGTTAGTAAAGTAAATATACGAGTTTATTAGTGGTGAGTTATTATTGAACGAGTTTATGAAGAGACGATACGTATTCATACTTATCAGAGCGAAGCGATCGGAGCGAAGCGACGATATTTATATGAAATATGTTATCGTCATTTATTCGTAATTTTGTGATCGTCGTATATTCAATAAGTCCGCCTACACATCCTCACTTTGCTCAATGGACTCGCTTCGCTCCTCGCCGCTCCTCTCATCGTCGCACCTGCACTCGCAACCGAGATCGGAGCCAAAATAAACAAACTCTTTCTAAAGATTCTAACCGGCAGGGAGGCGGACGAGGTTTGATCGTCCTCGTTTTTGGAGGCGGAGCGTTTTGTACTGGAATGTTTTGAACTCTGATACGGACTGAATTGGGCGCCTCCTCGGAAGTGGAGGGAGTTGGATATAGGAGAAGGCGTTTTAGAAGCGTGGAGGGACACGAAGGAGTGGGTAGCGGTGGGTTTTATGGAGAGGAGGAGGGAGAGGAGGAGGGGGAGGATGGGGGGGGAGTACATGGCGTGAGTTGAGGATGTCGCCGGTGAGGATTTGATTGAATATTTTAGATGTTGTGTAGGACTTTTTTTAACGTTTTTTGAGGCTTTGAATTAGAAAAGTGGTGAAAAAATGGTAGTGTTGGTAGGGTGGGGCAAGGAGATTGTGTGTGGAGGGCTGTAGCTGTAGCTCTGTCGCTGCTAAAAAAAATGCTGGCTTGTGCTGATTGAGATTGCAACGCTGATTGTGGCACAACCCGTACTCTCACCGCCATAGAAATAAGATCTTCCAGCCGGAACAATGCGCTTCCCCTCTCTCCTATTAATCAACCTACTGCTCATCCTCCACACATGCTTTTCCTCGACGCAAACACCGACGGCATCGCGGCGACAACATCGCTATCGACCCTTGCTGAAAAAGCTGTCATCGTCCGCAATAGACGCTCTCCAATCAATTCCAATTTCGAAGAAGAACGTGAAGATCGGCATGTCCACGGCTGTCACGTCAGCGCTTCTAAAGTGCCTCCTGATCTCCCGAAGCCCCTCCCTCTCCTCACCCGCGGCGTCCTCCCTCAAAACTTCGCCTGCGCTAGAAGCGTTTCACTTGCTGTTGGCGAAGAAGCTGATCGCGAACGGGAGCGACCAGGCGCAGAAATTGTTCTCCGTCCCTTTGCTGGACTTGTCGAACCCCGGTACGATTTCGTTATTGAATTCTTTCTTGAAGGTGCGAACGACAACGAGGAGCAAAGCGACGACAACGAGGAGCGCTACAATTCTCGTCTAACACGGCTCTCTTCGCTCACCGCAGAGGTCGCCTGAGCCGGAAGACGCTGTCGACGCCGTGCTGCGCTGTTTGGAGTATAGAAAAGAAGAGGGGTTCGACGAGGGCGAGGAGAATAAGGTCAACAACGGCGAAGACGCAGTACCCCAGTTTTACGACGTAGAAGGCAGGAGCATCATGCACCTCCACATCGCCACGCTGGCGAAGGAAGAGATCAAGAGCGTAGATAGCTTTGTACATACCCGTTTGTTCGAATTCGATCGAACCATGCAGGCGTTGCAGTGGCAACGGACGAACGAGATTATAACGATTCAGGTAAATCGACGAGTTCACATTCTCGTTTTAAAACATCGTTGAACTTACACAGCTCGCTACGCTCGCTCACAGGACTTCACAGGCCTCAAATCCTTCAAACTGCCGAAGCTATTGAAGCAGGCGATCTCTGCAGCGACCAAGACCAAGGTCCAGTACTACCCCGAAGTCACCCACAAGTCCATCCTGTACAACGTGCCTTCGTGGGTTGGATTGCTGTACAAGAGCTTCAAGCTGCTGTTGCCAGCGAGCGTGACCAAGAAGATCGTGATTATCGGGGCTTGGGAGGGGAGCTTGAAGGAATTGTTGGAGGTCGTTGCGCCGGAAGGGGAGGGAGATTTGAGCGGGGTACCGCTGGAGGTTGGAGGTGCGCCGCAACGAGGAGCGAAGCGACGAGCTGAGAATAAGTTATGTTGGGTTTGTAGTTTTGCTGCGCCGATAGCTTCAGACGAGACCCGGCGAGGAGCGAAGCGACGAGCTGAACAGAACAAGAGCAAGAACATTCGCTTCGAACAAGTTATTTGCTGCCGCAGTTTTGCTGTGCTGATTGCTCCAGACCCGCCAATAACGCTGCTATTATCGCCGCGCAATTCCAACACACCAATCGTTCATTTTCATGCGCAGGAGTCGGAAATATTTTAGCGGAAAAGGGAGGAGAGGTGAGCCGAGGAGCGGTGTGGAGCGAAGCGACGAGTTGAACACAACCCTTTTTCTAACACGGCTCGCTTCGCTCGCCACAATTCAGATTTTTAATGTCGTTGGGAAATGGAAGGACATGAAGAAGGGAGAGAGGATCAGCGTCGTACTGGAAGCCGGGGAGGAGGGCCGGAAGAAGGGAGGTCGACTGCCCAAACTTCCCAAGTTCTTCAGCCCGTTCATCGGGAGGTTCATCGTGGACGGGAACGTGCGATTTTGGGTGAGATACTGCGAGCCGCCGCTGGAGGAAGTCATCGAGATGAAAGCGGGAGAGGTTGGGAAATCAGGGAATGCGAGGTTTTTGAGCGGCGTGGGAAGGATGAAGGTGGAAGTCGAGGCGCTGGAGGACGGCGTAGTGCAGCTGCTCGGTGGGGTTGAGCGGAAATGAAGATGGAAATGAAAGATTGATTTTGAAATTAAAATGTATAGCATGATGTTCATCGCTTTTCTTCGCTATCGTCGAACTCCCACTCTCGCCTGCATATCGGACAAGTGTTCTTTCCGCCCCCGAGCCAAGTACTGACGCACTGCGAGTTAGGGCGAGCGAGCGAGCGGTGTTAGTATATATTATCGCATTTGTCCCTCGCTAGCTTCTCATTCTCACTGTCATCGCTACGCTCGTCGATACGCTCGTCGCCGCTCCTCTGCCCACCTGCAAATGAAATGCATGCCTGCATTTACCCCAAACCACCGGACACTCATCTCCGGGAAACTTAATGCCCGGACAGGTCGATTCGTAAGGAGACTGGCAGATTCCACACACGTCGTCGCTTGAGGAGAGGGACCAGCGCCAGGAGGAGATTACGTGAAGGGACTTGATCGTAACTTTGAGGTTGGACGGTTGAGCGGAGGACGGAGAGGGGGGAGGCGGGGTAGGGGAGAGGGACTGGGGGGTGTTGGTAAGGGTTAGTTTGGTTGTTGTGGGAAAGTTGAACGCCGTATTTACCTCTCTTCATAGGCTTAGTTTATCGACAAGGACGGGCTCGCGAGTTGGTTCTAATATTTAAAATGGAGAAGGAAAGCAGGAGATCTGAAAGGTTAGTTCCTGGCTTAACTGCGTAACTATGTTTTTAATCGTGAATGTGTGGATATGAGCTTGTTTCGGTGCGTATTGATCGAGTTTGAAGGCTCCAATCGAGCGAATGCAAAATTTCTTCAAAAAAGTTTAAAACGTGAGAAGATTGCACAGAAAAAGTCGTCACGACCGTCGCCACGTTACCACGCATTTATCCAACCACCACGAGCATATTTTGTTATATTCGTCGTCGCAGATGAGACGTAGAATGAAATTAAGCGGCGGTTAGTCAAGCCAGGCGGCGAGATCCGCCCTCCCTTCAAACCTTCCCACCTACCACCCACGCCTCCCCCCTAACCCCCCCCACCCCCCCAAACCCCTACAGCATGAGCTGGACCACCATTGAATCCGACCCCGGAGTGTTCACTTCGCTGGTCCAATCCTTCGGAGTCTCTGGTGTCGAGTTCGAGGAGGTGAGATGCAGCGAGGAGCAAAGCGACGAGCTGACAGTATGATAATGACGGTCGTAATTCATTTGCGCTAGTAGCTTTAGTCTAAACGCACAAGCCGGCCTTCACACCCACCCAATTCTAACTCTTCAACCCAATCTTCATGTGACTCGCTTCGCTCGTCGCAGGTCTTCTCCCTGGACTTCCTCCCCCCTTCCTCCTTCGGTTTGATCTTCCTCTTTAAGTACAGCAAGGCCGGCAACACTGGCGCCGAGGCTGACACGATCGTCGACGATCCGGACGTTTGGTTCGCTAAGCAGACCGTGCAGAACGCTTGCGCAACGCAGGCGATCCTCGGCGTCCTCCTCAACACGGACGGCTCCGCCGGAAAGTTCGACCTAGGCGACAGGCTCGGCGACTTCAAGTCCTTCACCTCGGCGCTTCCCTCGGACATGAAGGGCGAGTCGATAGGCGCTTCGGATGACATTCGCGTGGCCCACAACAGTTTCACGAGGCCTGACCCTTTCGTCTCTGATGAGGTGAGTGAGGAACGAGTTGACGGGGAATTATATTATCATTATTATATATTCATCCATTCTAACACACGCTCGCCGCTCGCTACTCTCGCAGAAAAGAGCTGCCACGGATGACGACGACGTCTTCCATTTCATCGCCTACGTGCCCGTCAACGGCAAAGTCTACGAGCTCGACGGCCTCAAATCAGGCCCCGTCTTCCTTGGCGGAGCTGAGTCCAACTGGCAGGACGTCGCCAAGAGCAGGATCCAGGCGAGGATCACGAGGTACTCGGAGAGCGAAATCAAGTTCAACGTGCTCAGCGTCGTGCCAGACAAGGCGCTGAAGATTCAGGAGGAGCTCAAGGTGGAGGGAGCAGGTGAGTCGCAGTGAGGAGCGAAGCGACGAGCTGGGAATGCCGTAACCAATTGCACTAGTAGCTTCAGTCTTAACGTGGATACTACTTTCGTCGCTACTCAATCTAACTCGTTATCGCCAATCCTCATGCGACTCGCTACGCTCGTCGCTCGCAGACGTTGCGAGCCTCCAGGTCCAACTGGAAGACGAGCAGGACAAGAGGAAAAAATGGGACGAAGAGAACGTGAGGAGAAAACACAACTACGTTCCGTTCGTTATCGAGCTAGTCAAGGCTTTGGCGGGGAATGGGCAGGCAGACGAGATGTTGAAACGAGGAGCAGAGAGGCGAAAAAGTAAAGCGGGATTGTCATAAAAAAATAGAGCAATACAAACTTTGCAATAAAAAAGTTGTTAACATTGGACGACCTTCCTCAAACTATCGCACCTCTCAAACTCAACCACAATTTCTTTACTTAATCGCTTCCTCTTCATTCTCCTCTCCGTATCCTTCGTCTCAACCCCGTCAACCTGCGCGGCAACCTTATCCAACAAAATAGACACACCACCTAGCCGCTGAACTAAAGTCGGAGGGTAGACTGGTTCCATATCCTCAATCGTATCAAGCTTGCATATCTCTATATCAGCTTCTATTTCGAGCAATTTCTCTTCTAAAACTAACAGCTTCTTTGTTGAGGAGGTTAGGGCGTCTTCGGCTTTACGTTCGTATTCGTCGAGGTGATCGCCTGTCCAGATGTAGGAGAGGAAATTGGTGTAGTTCTTGAAGGAGGATTGGATTTTTAGACGAATGGGGAGAGCGAGGAGGGCGAGCAGTGTTGGGTACAAGACGAACTTTGGTAGTGCTAGTGATCGTGATGCCATGGTCGCTTGTCGTGTCGCGGTCGCGGAGTGACAGAACGATCGAGGAAATGGATTGCGGAAATTATTGAAAGAGTTTAATGGGACGAGGGAGCTGATGGTATACTGTAGAATTGCTATGCAATTAATGGAATTTGGAGAGTCGACGTTTTGGGTGAGATACTGGAGCTCAAGATCAGATTGAGATCAATTGCTTTCACAGCATTTTGCGATAGTAAAAATCGTCCCTATAGCCGCCCACGACTCGCCCTCCCAACAACACACCATCAACAAACCTTACCAGCGACACCACAGCTACCAAAACACCCACCACCATCGCGGAATAAGCTAGCAGCCACGTAAAAGATCGAAACTAGCCTGCTTCGATTCGACCTTTTGGCGACGCCGCTACTTCTCTACACGTGCACATTGACTAGCACACGCTATCTCCCATCATCACTGCGATCAAAACGACGAAATAGCCGTGCCGCTCACGCACCAGCAGCCCTCGGCACACACACACCTTCGACCCTTGTCGATCGATCCCCATTCCTATCCCCATCATGCCTTCCCTCTCCTCCCTTGGCTCCTTTCTCCTCCTAGCCATTCCCCTCCTCATCCTTATCGTCCTATTCCCCCCCCTCTTAACCTTTATATTAAACCAACTCCTTAAACTCCTCCCCTTCAAAATCTCCCTCACCCGTATCTCCCTCCTTGGTTTCCTCTTTGGTACCGGAACAGGTTTCACCGGTTTAGAATGTATTCCTAAACCTGGGTTGAATGTTAAGGTCGAAGAATTCTATTTTAGGGTCAGTTTTAGGAAGCTTTTTAAGTATATCGCGGTTACGACGCAGACGAGGGAGAGGCCTGTATCGGTTACTTTGAAAGGTGAGAAGTGAAGAGGAGCGAAGCGACAAAGTTGCGCCTCTCTCGCTCCTCGCATTAAGAGCATTATAAACTAACTCGTCGCTTCGCTCCTCGCTCTGGCTTCGTTCTCGGCTCGCTTCGCTCGTTCGCTCGTTTGCGCGCCCCCCCGTCGCAGGCTTCCAAATAACCCTTGATTCAAAATTCGTCCCTCCCCCCTCCAAACCATCCTCCTCCCCCAACCCCAACCCCTTCTCCAAAAATCAATCCAAACCCCCCACCCCCACCCCCACCTCCACCGGCTCCCTCCTCTCCAACCTCCAATACACCTACCTAACCCTCCTTACCCGATTCATCTCCTTCTCCACCTCCTTCACCCTCTCCACCCCCTTCTTAAGCTCCTCCTTCAACCTGCACCTTCACGCGTTGCACAGCATTCAGCCTACGAATAGCGTTATTGGAACGGTGGAGGTTGAGGGGTTCAAGGTTAAGAGCTTTGATGGAGGGAGGGAGGAGGTTAGGGTTGTTACGGGGGAGTTTAGGGGGGAAGGTGAGATCATAACAAAAGAACGAGTTCGAGCTATGATGAGCAATTTATATCTCGTCGCGAGTCCAAATGAGAATCGTTCGATTCGTCGCTTCACATTCAGATTATGACGCCTTTCGTAAACTCGTTGCTCCGCTCCTCGCTAGTTTAGAATGTTGTGAGGGCGAGGGCATCCTCGTCGCTCGAGCTACACATCCTCGCTTCGCTCGGCCTCGTCGATATTTATGTGTCATCGGACTCGTCGCGTATTCTAACATCGTCGCTTTGCTCCTCCTCTATTCCAGTCGAAATCAGAAAAGTCATCGACAAGGTTATTCTCAGAGGCGTGCAGTTCGAAAGTAATGTCGAGGGAGAGCTTGAACTTGAAGCAGTTGAAAGCTGTAAAAAACTCCTATCTCCTCCACCATCATCTTCCCCTACCCCCACCCCACCCCCACAATCCCCACCCAACCCCCCACCAAACCTTCGTCCCCACCCCCCCGAATCAATCTCCGGCCTCCTAAACATCTCCCTAACCCTAATCCGTCCCTCCTCCTCCCACCACCTCCCTCCCCCCTCCCTCTTCCTCTCCACCTCCACAACCCTCACAAAACCCCCCCGGAGGAAATTCTTAATTTTAGAATCATCTAATCTTATAACTTACGCTGAGGAGGGAGAAGCTTATAGTGTTTACGAGCACGACTTCAAAATATCTCACACTCCCTCCACCAATTTAACCTCCGCCATCACGAAGTTTGACTCCGCTGACGTTGAGGTATATTTAAAGCACGAAGTAATTAAATTCTGTATCGGGAATAATGACGATTCCAAGCCTAAACCGAAAAAGAAGAAAAAGGTTAAAGAAAAAAAGAATTCAAACATAATCGTAAACATTCCAACCTTAACATTCACCTACGTAGATTCCCCTTCTAATCACGTTTACAATAATATACCTTACACTGATCCAGTAACTTATTCTATAAAATTAAAAGGTTTAAAAGTAAATGATAAATCAGATTTAGTCTCTACATCCTCCGAAACTACAATGGATAGAATAGATGTACTCGTTAAATTCACTCCAATGAATTTACCTGGTAATGTTAGGGAAATAAATTTTAAAGGGTTTGTTGAGGTTTTCAAAATTTTGAAAACGAGTGATGATGTTTCAACTCAATTTATTTCTTTTGATAATGCTTTAGGAAATTATAATGATTATAAAATTATTGAAGCTCAAAGTGTAACCATAAAATACCATGATTCCCTAAAACGTATAATCGACATAACCGGCCTCGGCTCAATAAAATATAACGGAGAATGGCATTGGAGTTTAATGAATTTAATAAAAATTCAAGGGGATACTGAACGGTATATAAAGTACGAGTTAATGAAATCGACTCCGTCAGGCAAGAAAATTATGATCGTAAATTTAAAAGGTGATATAAACGCTGAATGTGATTTTGGGTGTAATAAAATTTTGAACGTTTCCGGAAATATGAACGTTAACCTTAAAGATATTCCAGGAAGGTCTAAACCTAGTGTTATGCTTGATTTTAAGGATATGAATATTAATATGGAAGGTGGAGGTAAAGTTCGAATTAAGGAGTTTAAGTTTTGGGATGTATTCGAAGTTGCAGCGTATGATGAAGGTGAGAAAATGTCTCGGAGCGAAGCGACTAGCTGAGAATACGATTACAGTCTAAATTCGTCTTACGTTAACGCGAATCGTCGCTGCCGCATAAATCACCAGTCGAAATGTACACGAATAAACACGAAGGCAATGAAATCGATCGTTTAGTCACGGACGCGGGGGGGAAGGTATTGAAGGAAATTGTTGATTTTGAGATGAACAGGTTTGAGGTTGAACTTCCGGAGAGTTTTTTTATGGGAGCGTTCGTTGATAGGTGAGTGTTATTCTGAGATCGGCGATAATTATTTACCAATTTTAATTACTAACGAGGAGACGTTCCGCATAACTCGGGTCCACGTCTTCGCTCTTAGATTGCTTGATTGGAAAACAGCGTTATTCAAAGGATTAAAAGATTCAGGAGTTAGTAAATCAGGAAAAGGTAGATATCAACTAATGAGCATCTCCGTTAAATTAAGCGGAAGGTACGAAGTCGTGAGGAGCGAAGCGACGAGCTACGAACTCAATATTTGCGCGAGTACTTCGACTGTGCTCGTAGCTTTGGTCTAAATGCATACGCCTCTTTCTTCGCTACGCTATTCTAACTCGTCAACGACAATCTTCGTGCGACTTGCTACGCTCGTCGCAGCTTTACACTCGTCGAACCTAACTTAGAAAGGTTTAAAATTCTTATTAATAATCTTACCGGTAGTATTACTAGGAATACACCGCCGAGTAAGACGCTGAAGCATATTAATAAATTAGATTCGGCGGTTGAGCAACAGATTTACGCGCTGAATCAAGGGGGAGAGGTTGATGTTAGATTTTCGGGGGTTAAGGTTATTATTTATCCGGGGAATGAAGACATGCCGCTTGTGGGGATTGAGGAGGGGAGGGTTAGAGGTGCGAAGCTGCGAGAAGCGAAGCGACGAGTTACGAACTCAATATTTGCTTGTCCTGTGATTAGGCTGCGTTGGTAGCATTAGACTAAATGCACACGCCACTATCACCGCACGCAATTCTATCTCGTTAACACCAACCCTCTTGCGACACGCTACCCTCGTCGCAGGCTACCTTTTCTTAACTCCTTTGAGTTCTGATACTCCTGGATTACCTCCTAAAAAAAGTAAAATAGTTAAACTCCTCTCAGATAACGATTCAGGTTTCAGGACGACTATCACGAGCTCTGGTGTACCTGTAAAAGTCTATCTCGACATTACTCTTAAAACTAAGTCGTTTAATGTTGCGTACGGACCTATAATAGCGCACCACATCGACGATTTTATTCACGCGTTAGACAGGTGCCTACCCCCATCCGCCGACCCTGAGGCAAGCCGTCGACAGGTTAAAATAGGATGGTGGGATAATTTAAGGTTTTGGGTTCATGGGAGAGTTGAGATTGCGGCGAGGAGGTTTCGGTTTAGGTGGTTACTCGATTTTGTGGAGGAGAAGGGAAGGTGTTTGCTATTTGAGAGTGAAGAGGCTAGGATTGTTTACATGCTTGGAAAGTTTGGGTTGACGTTTCATAATCTTATATTGAGTTTACCGAGGACTAGTTACCCTTTTTTGGAAATTAGAGCGAAGAGAAGAGGCACGACGGTGGATAGGGGAAGGACGCAGAGCAGTTACGAGGATGCTAGAGAAGATCAAAATTACGTTCAAACAACGCCGGCGTTCGAGGACAAGGAGAGGCACGAGGTGAGAACGAGGACGCGAACAAGGAGTGAACGCGACAAGTTGACGACGCTTCATCAAATATTCTAACATCCCCCCCACAGATCCTCATCCTTCCAGTTCTCAACGTCGACGTGAAAGTCGCGTGGAACCTTCACCGTCCCGGAATCCCCTCTTCCGCCTATAACCACCACTCCTCCTACACCCGCTCAATAATCCTCAACGACCGCCTCGCCTGGTTCAGAAGCGACAGCATGAACCTCGATTTCGACGTTAAGCTTAATAAGGGTATTGGGAGTGGGTGTTGGATTGCGCTTAGAGGGGATGTGCTGCCGTGGTTTTATCATAAGGCGGATTTCGGGAATACGAGGACGAGCAGGTGAGAAAATGAGAGGGCGAAGCGGCGAGCTTTAAGAGCATTCTAAACTAGTGAGGAGCGGAGCGACGAGATACGAAGGCGTTGTGAATACAACGAGGAGCGAGTCCAAATGAACTCGTTCAATTCGTCTCGCCGCTCCTCGCATTAAGAACATTCTAAACTAACTCGTCGCTTCGCTCCTCGTGCTTCGCTCCTCCTCCCTCCACACCTCCCCACTCGCAGCGTCGCTAGCCTGGCAGAGAGCAAAATTTCACCGCCCACCCCCCCCATTACCAACCTAGAAACTAATCCCCCGCCTTCCCTCGAGGTGTCCCGCCTAAAGGTGAAGGCGTACGCCAACGAGATCAAGTGCGGAATGTGGCACGGCGTCTTCGACGCTGACGGCCTCTGCATCGTCGTTCCCGTCGTGAACGTACTGTCGGTATCAGAGAAGCTCTCGGACGAGGCTGGTCTGGTTAGCAACGAAACTCAGATAGACCTCGGTGGAGTCAAGGCCACCCTCCTCGACGTCGTCGACTGCTACGAGTGGGAGGCCCCCGGCAAGCTCCCTTCCGGAGGCGGAGGCGGGGGCGAGATCTTCACCCTCCTCTCCAAGTGGCACTCTCAAATCACGGAGCTGGACTACATCGTCGAGGCGAACTCTTTGATCATCCTCGATCACCCCTTGTCTCAGGATAGCGACGAGAGCAGCACTACGTTCAGTAGTGTTAGCGAGCTGTTCATGAATTGGGAGAGGAAGGAGGTAGAGGAGGAGGTGAGAAATGGAGGGGACGAAGCCCAGCGAGGAGCGAAGCGACAGCCTCAACGTCGCTTTATTCTGCTCGTTTCTAACACGGCTCGCTTCGCTCGCTGCTCGCTACGCTCGTCGCAGGAGGGAGTGACCAACTGGAGACCCATCCTCAACAACTTCAAAGCGAATCACAAGGAACTACGACCGCCTACGTCGTACATCCCCATCTTCCAAAGGTCCGCTCAAAAGGCCAAGCCCAACAAAGACCCAGCTACGCCGTCCTCCCCTCCACGCAAGCAGAGGACGTCTCCCCAAAAGAGGGCGACGATCGGCTTCGCTCCTCCGCCCCTCGCGCACAACGCGTCCTTCTCTGAGCTGAGTTCCGCCGCCTCGGCGAGGGACCTGACGGAGGATCTGGACGCGGACATCGACGAGGTGAGAGAAGCTGCGAGGAGCGAAGCGACGAGCTGATAATGCGCCGCTGCTCAACCCTGCTCAATTAACCCTGCTCAATCTAACGCTAACCCTAACGCTCCTCTGCAGGACGAATCCTTCGTCACCTGGACGGTCCTCGTCGCGGGGATGCGCCTCCTCTGGACCTTGGACATCAGGGACGCCGTCATGGGCATAGTCGGCGACCTGCTCCACACGCTGGAGCTCATGAGCCTCCAGAAAAAGTTCGACACCAAGGTGTCGAGGTCTAGAACCAACACCATGGAGAGGTCGAACTCGGTCGGAAGCCAAGTGGCAGATCTGAAGGACTTCGGCGGCGGCTTGATGCTCCATCCTTCTGCGGGAATATTCATGGGGAGGAACGATTCGGATCTAAGCTCCGACTCGGACGACGAGGGGCCGAGCTATCTTAACAGTTTGCTTCGAATAAACAGGAAGGATTCTACTGCGTCTAGTGTTATGAGCATGTCGGAGGAGGACTTGGTTGAGGAGCAGGTGAGGCGCAGCGAGGAGCGAGGCGACGAGTTGATAATACTGGTACTAATTTGTCTCCGCCGTTTTCTTCGCTTCTCATTTCTAACACGGCTCGCTTCTCTCGCCGCTCCTCGCTACGCTCGTCGCAGAGGCTCGAGGACGGGATCCTTGGCATCAAAAGACCGGATTCACTGGAAATCCCTGCGCCGAAGCCGCCGCCGAGGAACGTGAGCACGGGGGCGGGGTCCGTTTCGAGAAGGGCGTCGAGCTCGCTCGTCGGACTCGACATGCGCCACTCCTCCACGAGCAACTACCTCAACGCCCTCACGCCGACGTCGGCGTCCACCGCGAACACACCGCATAACGCTAGAGACGACGCAAAGGCGACGGTGGAAAAGCTCAAGCGGCGGGAGGAGAAGAGAGAGCGTGTGGAGGCCAAAATGAAGGAGGTGAGAATCTGCGAGGAGCGAAGCGACGAGCTATGAATGGGAGGGTTACGGGAGTAACAATGATACGGAGCGACGTAGTTTTAGTCTAAATGCTCAAGCACTTGAGGATCCCGTGTGAGGAGCGAAGCGACGAGGATATTACTTGATTTCGTTCAACTCGTCTCTTCGCTCCTCGCCGGGAATGGGACGATTGCGGGAGTAACAATGAGGCGGAGCGACGTAGCTTTAGTCTAAATGCTCAAGCACTTTCGTCGCTACACAATTCTAAATCGGCTCGCTTCGCTCGCCGCTCCTCGCTACGCTCGTCGCAGGCTATGTCCAAGTACCGAGTAACCTTCCAGGTGCATTTATTGAACCCGCAGTTCCAACTCCACAGCAACCAGACCAGCGGCAGCGTCGTGATTTCGTCGCAGGGAGCCTACATCGAAGGCCGGGACTTCTTGAAGCTAGTGAGAGACAATTCTCTCCAGTTTGGGGAGCGCGCCGGTGTCGTGGACATTGAGAGCAGTGTGAACTTGCTCAAGAAGTCCGAAGTGAGGTACGACGACGAGGCACCACGAGGAACGAAGCGACGAGCTGGGAATGGGAGGATTACGGGAGTAACAGAGTGCCAAGCTTTAGTCTAAATTACTCAAGCACTTGAGGAGCTGAAGGTCGTTTCGTCGCCACACTATTCTAACACGGCTCGCTTTGCTCGCTGCTCGTTCGCTCGCCGCTCGTTCACTACGCTCGTCGCAGGTACGTCCTGGACAGGGTCGAGGCCTACGCCATGCCCACCAATGTCGATTTGAACGCGGGACTGCAGTGGCTGGAGTTGGTCAGTATGGAGGAGATTGCGAGGAGAGAGAAGAGGGAAGCGGAGGAGGGGAGGAAGGAGAAAGAGGTGAGAAGTTGCGATGAGCGAAGCGACGAGCTGGGAATGTGTTAATTCCGTTCGTTTTTCGGCTGCGCTGGTAGCTTCAGTCTAGATATCTACGTCACTATCACCACTACGCAATTCTAACTCGTGAACGTCAATCTTCATCGTCAATCTGTATGCGACTCGCTTCGCTCGTCGCAGGCGGCCTTGAAGCGGGCGGCCAAGATCGAGCTTGAAATTGCGGATAACACGAAGATAGGGGGGAGGGGAGGAGGTAAAGACGAGGTTGATGTTTTTGAGGAGTACGGCCGGATCAATAGGAAGGGCTCCCAGCTTGACCGTATGTTTGGTATTGCCGGCGAGGAGGATACAGACGTGGAAGACTTCGACGAAGACGAGGACGATGATAAGGATACTGTAAGCGTTGAAGAGAAGAGGGGAGGGGAGGAGGAGGACAAGTTCGACGACAGCCGGGTCCCCCAGACCCCCGTGCTCTCTCCGAAGAAGGTGAGACAAGGCGTCACGAGGAGCGTGCTCTACTTCACTCGTCGCTTGTTGTCTATGTCAATTAACTAACGCATCAATGCTTGTCGCTCCCTCCCCCCCTCGCAGCACGAGACGGCCGCGTCCTCCTTCCAGAAGATGACGTTCGTGCCGCCGAGCCTGCTTCGCAAGATGTGGGAGGAGTTCACAATCAGGTCACACCAGGTGACATACTCCAAACCTTTGATGATGGCAATTGATTCTAGTGGGGATGGGGTTTCGCCCTTCATAGGCGACGACGAAAGCGTGTTTGAGGGCGACCTTGACAACGCGAACTATCTGCCGCAGGAGCAGGCCCCCGCAACGATTGATAGCTTGATTTTGGACGTTCCCGAGCTGAGCTTTTTGTTGGGTGAGGTGCTTAACACTGCGAGGACGAAGCCCAGCGAGGAGCGAAGCGACGAGGATGTGGAGCTCGAGCGACAAGGAGTGGAGCGATGAGATTACTAAGGATCGATTAATAGAACTCGCGAAGTCTCCTCGGATGCGTCACTCTCGCTCCTCGAATGTGCCGCTCTCGCTCCTCGCATGTATCGCTCTCGCTCCTCCCTTTAATAACATTCTAAACTAACTCGTCGCTTCGCTCCTCATTCGGGCTTCGTCCTCGGCTCGCTTCACTCGTCGCAGATTCGGAGCAGTTCTTCACCACTTTAGATGTGGTTCGACACGTGCTGCTCGCGCCGCCTCCACAAAAGCGAGAGTACGAATTCGTCAGGCACGATTTCGAGGCGGGGGGAAGGGAGACGACGGTGTCGTTGATTCCAAGGCCCACCAGCGTCAGGTCGGGCGGGTCGATGGGGTTGGAGGTGAAGAACTGCGAGGACGAAGCCCGCGGCGAGGAGCGAAGCGACGAGCTGGTAGTAGCTGCTTGTAGCTGGTCTCCGCACTATCACCGCTACGCAATTCTAACTCGGCTAATTACGCAACGCCAATCTTCATGCGACTCGCTACGCTCGTCGCAGAGTCCCACGAATAGGATGGGCAGGGCGCAGAGCGGAAGCATGGCGGAGGGAGTTGCGCGCAGGGCGGCGGTGAGGAGGGAGAGCGTCAGTCTGCGTCGTCCCAGCACAACGTCCCACGTGAGTAGCGAGCGAGACGAGGTGGAGGGGGGCAAGGGGGGAGGGGGGGGAGGCAGGTGGGAGGAGATCAAGAGAACTATCGACAAGATCGACACGACGACGAAGAGGGGGAGGGCACAAATGAAGGAGCTTATGCAGGACGTGATGAGCGAGCTGGAGGGGGTGAAGATGGAAAGCTCTCAGGTCAGGGCCATCAAGTGGACGGTATCTCGGGCGTCGTGGAGGTGAGAAACTGCGAGGAGCGAAGCGACGAGCTGGGAATGCGTAAATTCTGCGTGTTATTCGGATGCGCTAGTAGCTCCAGTCTAAATGCTCAGGCCTCTTTCTTCGCTACGCAATTCTAACTCGTCGGCGCTTCGCGCCTCCGCTCGTCGCAGAATCAAGAAGAAACACGAGTCCATGACGGCAGTGGCAGACGATGACGTGGAGGTTGTACTGACAAACGTGGAGGGCAACCACGAATTCTTCGAGGACGGGAGTTTGGAAACGGTGTTCGAATTGGAGAACGCCTTTATTAGAAGCAGGAAGCCGGGAGCAGAAAGCATCATGTGGCACGATCCCACGAGCGTTTTAAGGAGTACGATCGAGGGGAAGAAGACGCCATGCCAACGATGCGGGGCGGAGGTGAGACGAGGAGAGGCGAGAGAAGCGACGAGTAAAGTAGAGAACACGTTGTCTTAATTCTAACACGTCATTGCTCGTCGCAGTTCGACCCGGAGCACAACAACGTCACGTCCTGCCACTATCACGCGGACGCGGAGGGAGTTCCGGGAGTTTTCAGGCTGGGGAGCGGAGGCTGGAGCTGCTGCAAGGTGAGGCACTGCGAAGAGCGAAGCGACGAGCTGGGAAGGAATGCTTTAAATTCTGTTCGTTATGAGGCTCCATGAGAAGCGAAGCGACTAGTAAAGTAGAGTACGCATTTTTCTATGAACTCGGAGCGAAACAACGAGTAACGTAGAGAACGGTTGTCTATGAACTCGTCGCTTCGCTCCTCGCTGAGAATGCGTCAATTCTGTTCGTCACTCGACTGCGCTATTAACTCCAGTCTATATACCGACGTGACTGTGACTATCACCGCCGCACAATTCTAATTCGTTAACACCAATCTTCTTGCAACTCGCTACGCTCGCTGCAGGCTCCGTACATGGGCGCTAAAGGGTGCAATAGTAGGCCGCATGTCGGGAAGGAGCACATCGTCATGGCTCGAGTCTACAACCTCCCCAGGTGAGGCACTGCGAGGAGCGAAGCGACGAGCTGAGATTACGATATTTACGGTCGTAATTCGTTTGCTCTAGTAGCTTCAAATGCAGCAGCAGCATTACTATCATCGCCACGCATTTCTAACAAATTATCGCCAACTTTCACGCGACTCGCTACGCTCGTCGCAGGCTCGTTTGCAAACAAACCGAGCTAAGCATCTACAAACACATCGAGTTGTCATTCTACCCAGGCACGAAATATACTTTAAACGTTCAAATGACCCGCGCAATAAGTAAACTCTTCATGAACTACTTTCTAGGGGAGGGGCTCGATAATACGATAGGGCAACACAACACAACCGCCGAAATGGCCGAGAACGTTAGAGATACTTTGACGCACGGAATCGAAGACATAGCCGAGAAAGCGAAGAGAAAAGCGAAGAGCTTAACGGCTTTAGCGAGTCACGCGACGGAGGAAAGGAAGGAAATTTTGTTCGGAGGATTGAGCGGAAGCAACAGTAGTAAAGGCAAAAGTGGGGATTCAGGGAAAGACGTTAAAGCTAGTGAGAATGCTGTAACTTTGAAAAGCGACGTTGAAAAGAACGAAGTAGTCTACATATCCCACATAAGAATCGGCGATATAAATAGTCGTGTGAGTTTAAGCGGTTTCGCGTTGGATATAGATAGGTATGGGTTGAAGGTTAGTCCGTTTCAGAGGAGTAAGAAAGTCGGCGATTGGAAGCATTTGATAAGGAAATGGGTGGGGCATACGGTTAGGGAGGTTAGTAAGAGTGCGGCGAGTACGGGGTTGAAGAAGGTTAAGGAGAAAATGTTCGGGAGTACGGGGGGAGTTATTGAGGGGGGTGGAGTTAATAGTACGAGGGAATTTATTCAGGGGAGTGCGAGGAGTAAGAGTCCGGTTAGGGGGAGGGAGGAGGGGGAGGAGGAGGAGGGGGAGGAGGGGGAGGAAGGAGGAGTTGATGCTAGCAGGCTTTTCGGGGAGAAACCGAAGAAAAGTAAGAGAGGGAAGTTGAAGAAATTGTTGGGGTGGGGGGGAAGAAGTGAGTGAGGAGAAGACCTGTATTTTTATTATGTAAAGTTTGGAGTTTCATTTATTTTATGATCCTCCAAATTCTGCATACTCTCAGCCTCCACCTGCTGCTGCTGCTGCTTCGAGCGGAGGTAGGAGACTACTGCGATGTTGTTCTTAGTGGGGATGTTGGAGGGAATTAGCTTGGCGCAATCCTGGAAGGCCCATGTCCCAAGCGTTTGAAGAGAGTCCGGGATCGTCATCGATTTTAGATCGTAGCGGCAGGCGTAGTCTCCGATCTGAGTAATATTTATAATGAAGACCATCCGCGTTATAAGTTCCCGCCTCTCCTTTTGAGCGTCAGCTACTTCCTCACTTATATCATTCCCTCCGTGAACAATCATCGTGCCATTCTTAACGCCCTCGTCGATGAACGCGTCCGCCACGCGCGACCAAGGCTTCGATGCCAGCCTGATCTTCATGAGCGTATCATCCGGAAGGAACGGGACGAGTAGCCTACGGTAGTCGTCAGTATTGAGGAAGTTGTTGCTGGAGATGAGGTCTTCGCAGCGGACGCGTGGACGTAGGAGCTCAATGAGAACGGACTTGTTGTCCTTCATCTCGTATTTGATCAGCCTATCGTCCAACTCGGCCTGAAGCTCGGGTTTCCTGAGTCTGGTCATCCAGGAAGGAGGGGCAGTGGAAACCACTGTCGAAATCGTCAAACTCTCGGCCGATGGTACCACAATAATCCCCTCTTCATTATCATTCCCCTCGTCTTTCGCTCCCCTCTTCCCACTCATTTTTCGGCTCTCGTCACCCTCATTAGACTCTGTGACTACAGATTTGGACATCGTGGTGCGTAGATTTCGCGAATTGGATTGTTAAATTTTCTCAGATTTTCTTCCCTCAAATCCTCCAACTTCAGTTTCGTTGATTTTACCTTCCCACACGCAACTTCAAGGTATGATACTCTTTCGACGAACAATCATATTACCAGTCCTCCCTCAACACCCTCAACATACACCAAATGCTCCCAAAAATGTATCTAGCCCACTTCCTACCAAAATTGATCGTAGCGCCTTATTATTCTTGCCTGTCATATGTCTAATAACCGGCCTCTCTCCACAGCTCATGAAACTGTTTATCTTGCTGACGACCCTCGCAGTATTCGCTGCCGCCGACGATTCAAAGTTCGGTAACCTCCGCGCTGCCGCCGAGCTCCTCTCGGAGGTGGCCCCATTAGTTAAAACCGCTGACAACGCCACGAACCTTGCCGGAAACAAAGTCGATAATTGCATCCCCGGCACCACGACAACCCTCAAGCAGTGCTTCGCCCTAGCAAAGACTTTCTGCGGCGGTATTCCCATCACAACAATGCATGAAAACGGGCAGTGCAATGTGAAATGCAACAAAAGGCTCGAATCAACGCTCATTTGCTCGAAAACCCTAACAGGGCCTAACGGGGGGACCACCACGTACACCCACGACACAACCACCTATGGTCCCAATCCAGGGACCTTCCTCCCAGGCAAGCTTCTGTTGGGTGCAGGCGGGCTTCTACTCGGGTCAGACACGAGGTTGGTACACGACAGCGGGCTTCCCGAGGGCACGTGCAATGGTCAAAGATCGTGCAGAGAAAAAGCGAAGAGTTGGTGTGAGAAAAACGGGGGCCTTGGCGGGGTTGTGGGCGAGAAACCGAAGAACGTTAACTGGAAAGGATTCGAAAACAGCGGCGTTTGCAGGGTGAAGTGCCTGAACGCTTTAGAAGAGTTCACGCATGTCTGCTCGAGGACCGGAAATTAATAATTTACGAAGGAAAATTATTATTGGGTTAAGTAGGAAAGTAGGAAAGTAAGAGTAACGAATGAAATGAATTCCCGAAAAGCTTTGCATGATCAAATTTAAATTCGTTTCAACCATTATCGTTCGTTTTCGTTTTCGTCCACGCCTTCCGAATCGGTGAGCGTGTTAATGATGGAGATAGCGAAACGAGGAGTGAAGCGTCAAGCTGAAATATCACGAATACATCATCAAAAATCAATTTTACTGCATTTTATTAGTATTTCAAAGAATTGAATTTTCCTTCTCCATCCCTTTTCCTAGCCCACGTATATCCATACTCAATCATATCCCAAACATACTCCTTCGATATCAACTCCACGAACCCTCCAGTTCTAACCTTCAACCTTTCATCGTCAACGTAATCCAACATCACAACTTTTTCGTGTTGAGATTTAAATCGATAATCTGAGGGTTTAGATTGAAAGCTACCATCTATAAACCGTTCGTTTAAATATTCACGTGTTAACTTTTTATCAAGAAACAGGGGAATATGAACGGAGCACATGTTTACGTTGATTAGATCATCTCTATTTTTGAAGTGTTTTATTTTTTTACGGGGGGCTGAGCCGGTTAAACTATCTATTGAAGTAGGGGAGAGGAGGAGGCATAAGTTTTCAGGATTAACGTAATCTGAATCCTTAGGTATTAACTGCAAATCAAACGACGACGACGACGACGTTAGAAATGAAATTTGAGGAGTGGCGAGCGAAGCGAGCCTTGTTAGTTGCTGTGAAAATTGCGAAGTGAGCGACGTAACTGACATTGCCAGCATTGTCAGCTCGTCGCTTCGCTCTTCGTTATCGTCGTTCGCTCCTCGTTGTCGTCACTTCGCTCCTTGCAGAAATAATTCGTACCTCATCTAACCATTCCTCAATAATCGAGCCCCACACAAACGCTAATCCGAGAGGGTTATTCCATAAATCAGCTTCATCACTCAACATAATAGCACACTTCGTAGCTTCTTCACTACTAACACCATACGAGAATAGAGTCGCGCAGAGACTACCGGCGGATGCACCGACTAGTCTTAGATTGGGGTTGTCGGTGTAACCGGATTGTCGGAGGTAATCTAGTTGACCGTAGAGGTGGTAGAAGTAGATTCCACCGCCGGGGATTGCGAGGGTTGGAGACGAGGGGCTTGCGGTGTTGAGAGAAGACGAGGGGTTTGAGCTTGCGATACACGAAGACGAAGGTCGAGGGGAAGATTGAGGGAAGGTTTTGGAGGAGGGAACGAAGGCATTTGAGAATACGGAGAGGTATAAGATCGTTAGGATGATCTCCGCAATGTGCATAAATCTCGATTGAGAAGTCATTTATGTTCAAACGAGCGTTGTGTGTAGGGAATCCGATCGATCTTCTTCTCAGCTTTTTGTCGTGAAGATTTTGTCCAGGCGGCTGCTGTGCGCTACAAGAATCGGAACCGATCTCTACTATCCTATCTAGCTTCTATTATACTCAGTTCACACGCAAACTATACCAACAACTTTTCAAGACCTACGTGTAAAACAATATAAGGTCAATCAACAATGGCCATTCCGCTCCCTCAATTCTTCTCCTCCACCTCCAAAAAACAACACAAGTCTACCACCATAACCCCTGAACACCGTAAAATCCACCACATTTACAATTCTGCATTAATCCTCTTCCCTTCTGATTCAAGTCGTCGTCTAATCCTCCAAGTATTAGCCGATCCTTTATCCTCTCAAATTGCTCCCTCAATCCGTGAAACGATCTGCAGTAAATGCGGCTTAATATTAAAAGATGAGATAGAAGGAACACGGATTAGCGTGGTTAGTTATAAGGGGAAGAAGGGGAAGGGTATAAAATGCGGAAATTGCAATTCAAAAACTTTCGAAGAAATGAAAACAGTAAGTCGAAAAAAACGTACAACGTTCGCCTCCTCATCAACAACAAAAGAAGATCCTCTTGTAAAAAAGAAAGTTCCTCTAAAAAAGAAATCAGAAGAAAAGTACATTCACAAAAAACGAAAGTCAGATATAGAGTTAGGTTTTAAAACTGAAGAAAGTTTCATAGCTTTACCTCCTAAACAAAAGCCCAAAACGATGGGAGGAGGAGGGAAGAAGAAAAAGGAAGTTAGCGGAATGGATAAGTTCTTGAATAGTCTGAATAATTGATATTTAAATATTAAAATGAATAAACCCACGAGTTTTTACAATGCAAAATGTTTCTTCATGAATTTGTTTCCCCTCTCTTACTGCGACAAACCCTATCCCCCCTCTCTCTCTCCACCCCCTTCGATCAAGCTAACGGTTCCTAGTTCTTAGTGCAGATTTGCGTTGACCTGCTGTTAATGTTACAAGCCACACTACACCTTCCGTTTGAATAATCGGTTGTAAGGCCGTTATTCTTGTTGCAGAAAGTTGCCCGCTTGGGCGAGGCACTGCGAGAAGTTGCAGGGGGCACCGACACTCTGTTGGTTGTTGTTGTTGTTGTTCCAGTCCTCGAGCAGACAGGCGTGAAGCTTTCAAAACCGTTCAAACACTTCACCCTACACACTCCGCTGTTTTTTCGGCGCCGTTCCAGTTAATGTTTTTAGGTTTCGTGCCACCAAACCCTCCAAGACCACCACCACTGTTCATGCAATATGTATGGGCTTTGGTTGTGCAAGTGCCTTGATTATTGCAGGTGCCCTGGGGAAGCCTGCTTTGGAGGGCACGGCCCTCGGTGTCGCTGACAACGTCGGCAGCAGCGAAAACTGCGAGGAGTGTCAGCAAGATGAACAGTTCCATGAGCTGTAGAGAGAGAGAGAGAGAGAGAGAGAGAGAGAGAGAAGAGAGAGAGAGAGAGAGAGAG
>BLQM01000221.1:1231-11637 GCA_012489335.1 Triparma laevis f. inornata
GGAGTGGGGGCTAGGGTAGATAGGTGGGTGTGTTGGTTTCTGCGGGGGGAGGGAGGTGAGACAGGAGAGACTGAAGGCGGGGCTTTCGAAGCACGGCGAATTCGATTGGCGGCACTAGGGCTCTTGCTGGTGGGTTTGGAGAGATGGCGGAATGTTTTGAGGGTTGCTTTGTGACCTGCGGTGGGCTGTGTAACTTACGAATGTTGGAATTTACGCGAAATTTATAAAAAGATCTAAAAACTCGAAAAATGTTGGTGTTCCCTCTTCACTTTTTGTTTTGGCTTGGTTTCGTGCACACTGAGTCTGTTAGAGTTGTAGAATCGGTGGTAATAATGGGTATCTGCGCGACTGAGACCCAGATAAGTGTAAACACGACATCAATGCCTGTGAATACTCCAAAATAACACCGCACTAACTCAACCTTCGTCTCTTTGCTCTTCTCTTCATCGTCGTCGAAGAGAAACGAACGAAGATTGGGCGTCGAATTCAAGTAACGGGGTGCGCTAAATTCCAATCAAAGTCAATATCGTTTATTAAATAAAACATTCGTAACAAAATTTATACATTATTTTCAATCTCATCGTCGCCCAAATCCGCCCCGAGTTCCCCCAACCCGGCTCCTCCCCCTCCCCCTCCCCCTGCTCCCTCCTCGAAGAGCACGCTGCCGTCCAACGCGTATATAATTTCTCCATCTGGAGCACCGCATTCTTCTCTCGTGGACGCTTGGAGGTCCTGGGAGCAGAACATGGCGTGGATTTGGGTGTTGGCGCTGTGTAGAGTCACGGTAGGGAAGAGCTCCTCTTCCTTGGGTATCGCGAGAGTTAGTTCCGGGCTCTCAGTGAGGCCCTTCACCACGCGCCCGTTGACGCTGAACGTGACCTGAGCGTTGACCATTTCGCCGTCCCAGGTCTGGAACTCGGTGTCGTCGTCGATGAAGACGAGGCACCCTACCGTGGCTTCGTGCCCGAACGAGGCAAGCTTCGTGTCCAAGGTTGAGGTCCACCGGCCTGCATCCAAAATCTGCCCCGTGGTGCACAGGCCGACGCTGCGACGGGGGGGGGGGGAGCGGCGAGCGAACGAGCGAAGCGAGCCGAGGAGCGAAGCGACGAGTTAGTTTAGAAGTTCTTATTGTTCTTAATGCTCGTCGCTTCGCTCCTCGCAGTGCCTTGTCTCACCTGCCCTTCCACGAGCCGACTAAGGTGTTGAGGGGCATCTCTTGCGTCGACAGTCCGATGGATAACGAGGCCATGTCGTGGTCCTGCGCTGGCGCCCCTATGTTCAGCTCGAAGTAAACGTAGCAGTTTCGGAGAACGGGGACCATGCTCCTGGTGCTGCAGTAGAGCGTGTTCCCGACCTTGGTGGCGCAGTGCTGCCCGCATGTGAGTTTGATGCCGTTCCCCGTGTCCTGCGCGTTCCAGACGGCGAGCCTAGACTGCTGCCTGAGCGCCTCGGCCACCGCCCGGGTTTTTTCGTTGGAGCTCTCGGAGTACTGCTCGACCCTGAGCTGATCGCGAGCCAGGAAGATGACGTCCTCGGCGAATTGGGTCGACCGGGCCATGACGAAAGAGCGCGCCCCGGGGGTGGGAGGGAAGGACTGCGGAGTGCACATGAATGGAGACTCGGACCGATCGGGGGGGGTTTTGGGGGGGGAGCTTTGGGATGTTTGGGAGGTGAAGGAGCTGTCGGAGTTTGATGGTTTGAGGTTTGACGAGCTGCGACGAGCGAAGCGAGTCGCATGAAGATTGGTGTTAACGATTTAGAATTGCGTAGTGAAGAAAGAAGCCTGTACGTTTAGACCAACGCTACGAGCGCAGCCGAAATGCAAGCGCTAGTATCGTATTCACAGCGAGGAGCGAAGTGACGACAATGCGTTCTCTACTTTACTCGTCGCTTCGCTCCTCGCTGTGACTCGTCAGAATAGCGTAGCGAAGAAAGAAGCCTGTGCGTTTAGACCAACGCTACGAGCGCAGCCGAAGTACAAGCGCTAGTATCGTATTCCCAGCTCGTCGCTTCGCTCCTCGCTGCGTCTCACCTGTTAATGAGCTCGAGCTTACTGTATTTGTCTTCGTCATCGCCAGAATTTGAACGACCGGATCGTTGAGGACTCGGTGGGGGCTGGTTGGGGAGGGACTCGTTCATCTGCATGGCCTTGTTCCCGGCCTCCACGGTGGCTACGAAAGGCTTCAAAGAAACGCTGTAGTGCATCATCCTCTGTACCCTCTTCTTGGCGTTTCTCGTGATGACCTCCTCCCTCTCGCAGTAAGATACAACTTTGGACGTCTTGTTGATTCTGTGGGGGGGGGGGCGAACAGGCGAGCGAACGAGCGAACGAGCGAACGAGCGAACGAGCGAACGAGCGAACGAGCGAACGAACCGAGGAGCGAGGCGAGCCGAGGAGCGAAGCGACGAGTTAGTATATCTTGCTTCTAGTATTGTTACTCCCAATTATCGAATTAGCTGGGCTTGGTCCACGCTCCGTCTCACCTGTCCAACCGCCTCAGCAAAGCCTCGTTAATCCGCTGCCCCTCCATCCCCTGTCCGCCTCCGGATCCCCTCCTGCTCGCGCCCTTGCCCTTCTTGTCTCCGTATTCCGCAGTTCCCGCCAAGTAATGTATCGCAATCGATGCTGACTTCTTCCCCTCCTCCACCGCGTACGTCGCATCGTTCCACCTCTGGCTTGCTATCTTGGTGACGTATCCGAACGTTGCATCCTTGAAAGTGTTGAGAACTCGAAGAAGATCCTGAAGAGAGAGGCTGCAGATGTAAGCCCAGATGCGGCGGACGGAGTGAGCCACCATCGCCAGGCCGGCTTTCACGGTGTCCTTGGATATTGTGTAGACGGCGGAGCCGGTTTTGAGGGAGGTGACGGAGAAGTGGGAGAAGAGCTCTAGGGCGAGGGACAGCGGGACCTTGTTCAAGACCCTGCCCATGACCTTCTTCACTAGCGTTCCTCGTTGTTGTATCTGCAGCGTTGTTTGGGCAGAGCCGGGGTCGATTTCAGATGGGAAGCTGCGACGGGAAGAGGAGCGAAGCGACGACGTGTTAGAATTTCGTAGCGAGGAAATCGACCACCGACATCGAGACTGTCGTTACGGAGCGACGACGAACGGAACGTATCGTATTCACAGCCGTTCTCACCTAGTCCGTTCTGGGCTCAGACTAGGACTGTTTGTTTGCGGCTCCTCCGGCAAAAACAACTGCTGCATTCCTCTCTCCAACAGGTCCACTGATGACTCCTCGCTATCCGGCGTAGGCCTGTTCGCGTCCGCTGGACTGTACACCGGCACGGCGTTCCCCCGGCTGTCAGTGTCAAAGAACATCGCCCCGAAACCATCGACGTCTCCTAGGGATAAAAAACTCGCCACGCGGTGACCAATGCTCAGGCCGTCAAGGAGAGTGGAGGAGGGGTCGTTGTTGATATTGCTGCTGTTATTGTTGCTGCTATTCATGTAATTGCTACCAAACACATTCGGGGGTAGACTTGGAGGGGAAGGTAGGGGAGTCGGGAGTAGAAGCTCTGAGTCTATATCATCTAATTCAGCGCCGTCCAAATCGCTTAGGTAGGGATCGTAGGATGAGGTTAAGGTGGAGGTGGACGAGGACATGGTCTTGAGCAGCGCTTTCATATAATTGGGAGGGGGACTTGTGTTCTTGGTCGGAGGAGAGAGGAGAAGGAGCGAGGGGAGGGGGGAGGAGGGGCGGCAATTCTATTTTGAAGGTAGGGTGTGGGGGTGTTGAGAGTGTATTGGGCGTGGTATTATTGGGCTGGTGGTGGGGGCGCGATGAGGGGAGATATTGGGGAGAAAGTGGTTGAGAAAACTAGGAGGGTCATTCACATTTTCCAGTGCCGTGAGTGCGCGGATGAATTGATCTAAAATGGACATCGTTGGATTCTGATGACCTCTTGTAGCAAAGAGAGCTGGCTCTGAACTGGCATTGTGCGTCGATGTCGTGGGGGTTCGAAACATGCCACGGCGTGAAAATCACGACGGAGCCAAACCGGCGGCTATCGAGCTGTGCGTTGCGCACTGTGCTACTTGCGCAGTGGTCCGGTTGAGTGCCGTGAACGAGAGGGTGACATCACTGCGAAGCGATCTTCTGAGCCTGAATTTTAATCGTTTTCTAACCCATTTATCCACCGCAGTCCCTCGCTTTCGCGTCCCGCTAGATAATAGTTTCACAAACCCATAGTAATACACAAGTAGTATTTGCAGTATCCACACCGTCCCATTCCCACCACTCCTCCCTACCCCGACCCTCCTCCACCCCTTAACGCTCGCTTTGCTCGCGCCCCAAATCATGTTCTACGTGAAATCCCTCGAGCACCAAATCGTCCTCCAACCCATCCACTTCGGTCCCAAACTCTACGCCACAATCAAGCGTCTCGTAAAAGAGTCCGTCGAAGGCGTCGCCCTCCCCCACTACGGCTACTGCGTCAAGGTTCTCGGCGTCGACGATGATAATGTTAAAGCAGGTGTTATCGAGTACGATACTGGGGACGTTTGTTATACTGTTCAGTACGAGGCTTTGCTTTTCAGACCGATGAAGAATGAGGTGTTGGACGCTGTGGTTACTGACATAATGAGTTTGGGGTTTTACGCTGCGGTGGGACCTTTGAAGGTTTTTGTGCACATGAGTAAGATGCCTGCGGATATGAATGGAGAGCAGGGGGGAGGTGAGGCGAGGGAGCGTAGCGAGCTGAGAAATGGGGTTGGGGCGAGGGGGAGGAGTGAGCAACGAGGAGTGAACAACGACGCACAACAACGTAACAACAACGTAACAACAACGTAACAACAACCAACGCAAGTTATTCGTTCTAACACGGCTCGCTTCGCTCGCCGCTCGTTCGCTCGTCAGGTTTCGACGGCAACGCATGGGTGTCAGCTGACGAAGAGGTGAAGATAGAAGAGAAGTGCGGCGTGCGACTCAGGATTTTAGGCTGCACCGCCGACGACGGACAGTTCACCGCCGTGGGAACAATGAACGACGAGTTTTTGGGCATGATCGACACCGGAGATGAGGTGAACGCGTTTTAATTTTGAGGAGGGTGTTGTGAAACAAAATGAAACGAAAGGAAATTGCTGAAAGTTTATATTGCTAATATTGGACATTGTTCTTTACTTTTTGGTGCTTTATTTTATATATTATTATATATTGAATCCACTTATTTCTTAATTTTGGAGAGAGCGGAGGTGGGCGACGACTTCTGAAGTTGCATCGGGTGTTGGTAAGCCGCTAACGTTAATGTTGGAGGGGACTAACTTGGGGCTTTTGTCGAAGACCCAGGCACCAAGCGTTTGAAGCGAGTCCGGGATCGTCATCGATTTTAGTTCTGAGCAACGTGCGAAGGCATATCGACCTAATTCTTGAAGATTTGTGTGGAGGAGATCGACAGTTTCTAGACTGTAGCATTCCCTGAAGGCTCCGTCACCAATAATTTTCAAAGTCGCCGGGAAAGATACGGTAGTCAAACTCATGCAGTGAGCGAAGGCATAATCACCAATGAATGCTCTTAACGCCCTCAGGGATGTCAACAACGACGAGATTGATGGCGAAGGTGCAGGCGTTCTTTCCAATCTTCGTAATATTTAGAAGGAAGATCACTCGCGCTACGAGCTTACGCCTCTCCTTTTGAGGTGGATTAGGCCACGTCGTATCCCTTCTGCCGCGAAGAATGATTGCGCCGCTCTCCACGCCATCGTCGATCTCCTCCTCAGCCACCCGCTTCCACGCCTTCGTCGTAAACCTCAGCGTCATCAACGTATCCCCCTGAACGAGATCAACAAGCAACCTCTTGAAGTTGTCAGTGAACATGAACTGATCCGTCGCCGCAGGGACAGTGGAAACAGTCGTCAAAGTTGACGCTGGAAAAGCCTCGAGAATCCCCTCCCCATCCTCATCCCGCTCGTCTTCTGCTCCACCCTTCCCACCAGATTTAGGGTTCTAGTGGTCCTCCAAAGACTTGGAGGCTACAGACTTGGACATTGTCGTACGTAAGTATCGAGAAATTGACTACTAAACTTTCTCAGATTTTCTTCCCTCAATTTCAGTGTCGTCGATTTCACCCGTCCCACACGCAACCCCAAACTATGTTACTCTTTCCACGTACACTCATTGCATACAAGTCCCCCCTAAACCCCCTCATAACACACCAAACGCCCCAAAAATGAAATCTAGCCAATCTCCGTCCGAACCCGCGGCCGCAAAACCATTTCCGCGCTGTGGTTATCCTACCTGCCCCGAGCCCGCCCCCCTCAAGTGCTTCCGTCGCCTCGAAACCCGTTACTGCTCCGCGAAGCACCAGAAAGAGCACTGGCCTCTCCGCAAAGAACACGAGTGATCTCATGACGCGATCCGAGCCTTGCCCGATCTGCAGGAAGCCCATCTCCAGTTTCGAAGTTGGCGTTAATTTTGAGAGCCTTGGCGCGCGCGGGCTGTGGCCAATGTCGTAAAAGAATTTAAGGCAGCTCGCGAGTGGGGAGGGCTTCCACGAGTACTTCCAGAAGCAGTTCAACGGGAACGAGGAGCGGTACTTGAAGTGGAAGGAAGTTTTTGACGTTTTGGAGATTGTGGGGGGGGTGGAATGCCACCATATCGTGAGGGTGCACCTGGAGACGCAGGTGCTGACGATTATGAGGTCGGAGGATTTGGTGAAGCTCAGGGCGTTGGCGAAGCTGTGCAGTTCGAATTTCTCTGAGGATCAGTCGCTTTTGGTGGTGTCGTGGAGGAGGATTTTGGAGGCGTTGGAGTTGGCAATGCGGGAGGAGAAGAAAGTACGAGGAAAGAAGAAGAAGCAAAAAGAAGAAGAAGGATTTGAGGAAGCTGGAGATTTTGGACGCTTGCTTCGCTTTGGGGGAGGCGTGTGGTTGGGTTAGGGATTATGATGATGCATTTCGTTACTATGAGCGAGCGAAGAAGGGGTACGAGGAGCAGCCAGGGCGCGACAGTGAAAAGGAGCTCGATTTGACGTATAGCTTGATTGCAATGAGTTGTTAGAGTCCAGCAGAGTTGACTGAGGAGTTAAGAGGTTTGGTGAAGAGGTGCAAGAGGGCGTTGGGAGAGGAAAATGTTGTAACTTTGACGATGCTCAACTCACTTAGTGGTCAGCTGAGTGCGAAGGGAGAGTATGAGGAGGCGATTGAAGTTTACGATAGGGGTTTGGTGGGGAGGATGAAGGTGCTAGGGGAAGATCACAAGGATACAAATGGGACATTAAATAATTTGGGAGTAGTTCATAAGAATTTGAAGAATTACGAAAAGGCATTAGAGTATTACGAGAGAGCTTTAGAAGGGAAGGAGAGGTTGTTGGGGAAGAGTCACCCAGATGTGCTCAGCACCGTGGTGAATATCGCGATTGCTTATGCTTCCGCGAAGGACTTTGGGAAAGCCGAGGTGCTTTTTCAGAGAGCGCTCGAGGGATACGAGGCGCAGCTTGGAAAGGATCACGACACTACGACCAATTGCATGAAGAATTTTTCGCTTTGTCTCAAAGATGGTGGTAACTTCGAACGACTGGCCTCGCTGAAAAATACCTACACATGGCTCAACGACGCTCTATAACTTAAAGACTAAACTAAACTCCAAACTAGTTTCATTGCTAAAATTACTAATAGAAAATTGTTCTTACTTTATGGTGCGGCTTCATCTGTCCGGCCAACTCCTTCTTTTCTCCCTGCTGCCACAGTAACCAGTCCATCACTATCGCGCTAAGCCCTCCATCATTTCCGTCTCCGTCGTCGCCCTCCCCTTCCTCCCCCCTCAGCTTCTTTGTCTCCTCGACCAACCTGTCGACGCAGATTATCGTCGCCGCGCGAATCTCCAACTCCATTAAACTACCGGCTAAAATCTCGCAACTCCCGTCCACCACATTCGAAAGCTGCGAAGAGCGTAGCGAGTCACGCGAAGATTGGAGTTGACGAGTTAGAATTGTGTGGCGGTGATAGTGCCGTCGATATCTAGAATGGAGCTACTAGCGCAACCGAATAACGAACGGAAACAACGCGTTCTCAGCTCGTCGCGACGCTCCTCGTAGTTCCTCACCTCCGCGTTGTACACCATGACGTCGAGATCGCGGAGAAGCTGGGGAACTCTGTAGTCGGCGAACGTCGTCAGCTTGTTGATGTCCGTAAAGTTGCAAGGGTGGCTGTGATCGAAGGCGGCCCACAAATCCGCGACCGCAATCTGAGCACGCTTGTAGAAGTAGCACTGCGTTCCTGCCGGACTAACGCACGTGTCGCGGAAGCCCGGAAAGGACCTGCTGATTATGTGCACGAGCGAATCGGCCGAAGAATTTGCGGCTTCGATCATCTTTAAGGCGCTGCCTTCCCAAAACAGAGTTAATCCTTCGCCCAGTTCGTTCAGCAACCGGCATCGCTGTAGTAGCGTAGCGAGGAGCGAAGCGAGCGACGAGTTAGAATTATGAGCACGAGGATATGGCGTTCTCTCGCATCTGCGCAGCATCGCACCTCCTCTATCGCAGGCATAGGGCACGGGAGCAGCGGGTCGAGCTCGGCGCGCAGCTCCTCCACAGTCATGGCTGCTAATCTTGCCGGAGAGAAACGGAAGTCTCCACCTTCGCACATCGTTTTTAACGCAATGGCCAGGTGGTCGTACTGCAACGCGCCCTTCTCGCTAGGCCAGAAGCAAAAATTCAAGGCGTCCAGAACAAGAACATAGAGGGCCGTTTGTTCTGGCTCTCCTTTATAGTGCCAACCGTGCTCGTCCCACGACGTGAAGGCGTTGCCGTCAGGGCTATTTCGCCGTTCGTTCTCTATTTTTGTGGCGAGCTCTATGAGCTTCGACTGATCGATAGCCACGAAAATCGCAGAGTCCATAATGTTGTCTGACGTCCTCCTGACGTTCGCAGAAGGCGATATCGATGGTTTCATCATTGTGGAGGTGGTGGTGGTGAATCGTTTATTTTCGTACGAAGACTTTTAGACTAGTACTCGATGAGAATGGACTTTCACTCAGCCTCGTTTTTCCTCTGGAACACATTCAGGACTGAACAGAACTCAGGGGTAGCGGTAATACTACATAAAGAACTTGTAACCAGCTACTATAGCACCCCTCTTGCGACTGCAACAAATTGCATGACCTTTGCCTGACGCTATACCTTTCGAATCCCCATCCCAACTAAGAGAGCTCTGCGGGACTACCCCATGACTTTAACAGGAAACTTCTCGAAGATCCCGCTGGGCCTCAGGAATGGGAAACGGAAAAAGGCGCACTCAATCCTCGACCTTTCGTCTCTCAACGGCGACTCCAAATACATAGATCAGTACACTATAATGGTCGGCTCGCGCTCGGTGAAGCAGACCATGACAAGTCAGATGCCGAAGAAGATATCCGCTGCTGGTGTTACTGCAACAACAATCGGACACACTCGCAACAACTTAGGTGAGAAATGGAAAGGAGAGGAGCGACGAGCACAACTGACGTTCTATTATACTAACTCGTCGCTTCGCAGGCTTGGAACACTTAAAGGTCGTCTTCTCCCACGAGCACTCAATCTATCCGTTTTGGAAAGCGCTGCTAATAACGTGCCTACGTTTCTTCACTGCGCGGTGCATGCTAGGGGCGTTGGACGAATTCCGAGATTCGAGTGGAAAGTTACTTTGCTGGACCTCAACGATAGTGAAGGGGGACACTCTACGGGGAATGTGGTTTTACCAATCACAGGAAGCCAAGAACGCAAAACTGTATCTGTGGCACTTCAGCTTGTGGATCAGCATTTGCAGAGTCGCGAAAATGGAGGGCGTCAAGTGGTGCGACACGGGGCCTAGCGTCGGTCAGGGAACGAAAGAGATGAAGGTTAAGTTTGGCTTCTTGGCCGAAGAAGGGTGGAGAGACTTGTGCAACTACGACGGCGATTTTAGAGACGACGTGCCGAAAATATCCGAGTTAGACGAAGTGGAGAATGTGAACAATAAGAAATTGAAATAATATTATTTTGACGACAACAAGAAGAGTTTCACTATTATTATTAACTAATTCACAAAATCGACCTCCACCTCGTCCCCGACGACCTGAAAAAAAGGGACGAATATGAATATATCATATGTATGTACTGTTAGCCCTTTGATCTACTCCCTTCCGCTCGAGGTTTTTACTGCACCTTGAAAAGCTCGACCTCGAACTTGAGAGTCGCTCCAGGGGGGATGGTCTCGCCGCTGCCTGCGTCTCCGTAGGCCAAGTCGCTGGGGATGACGAGAGTCGCCTTTCCTCCCTCCTTCATCATCTGCAGGCCCTCCTGCCAGCCCTTGATGACATTGCCGAGGGGAAAGCTGATGGTCTGGCCGCGCTGGACAGACGAGTCGAAGACGGTGCCGTCCGTCAGCTGGCCGTGGTAGTGGACCTCGACGGTGTTCTCAATCTTGGGGCTGCGTCGGGGGGAGGGGGGGGGG
>BLQM01000221.1:15177-27705 GCA_012489335.1 Triparma laevis f. inornata
CACCTTCCTTCGGGTCCTTGAAGAACTTGTAAACGCTCTCGTGCAGTTTAACGAGTCTGCGACGACGAATCGCGAGTTAGAGTTAGAGGATAATAAATTCGAGCTCACCTCGTCGCTTCGCTCCTCGTCTCTCACTCACCTCTCCCCAACACTCTTACTCTTCTCCTTCGTCAAAAACCCCAAACACTCCCCCTTCCCCGCCCCCCCAACCCTCAAACAACACAACGCATAAACCATAACATTCCTCTCCACATCCTCCCTCCCGCTCCTCGCCTTCTGCGTGTTAGTCCCTAAAATTTTCTTAGCGTAACTTAGGTAAATTTTTTTAGATAGGTTTAAAACGTGGACAGGTTGATGGAGTTGTACGCCGGTAACTGCGAACGAGAGTAGCGACGAGCGTAGCGAGTCCAGTGAAAGTTGAAGATCATTTGTTAGAAATAAGCGGATGATAGTGATGGAGCGCATACAATTACGACCACAAATATCGTACTCCCAGCTCGTCGCTTCGCTCCGAGCTGGGCTTCGTCCTCGCAGTGCGCTCACCTTGAATTTTCTTTAAAACTGTTTGCGTTAATGTACCTAATTCAGTACCAACGTTAGCGCTTATAGCGTTCATTTTACTTGGGTTGAATGTAACGGTTGGAGAGGAAGGAGGGTCGGATGATGATGTTTGTGTCGGTTTTGATTTTACGGACGTGCTGGCTCGGAGGTCTCTTAAACTCTTACGCTTCCAGCTATCGTCATGAGAAGTTTTCGAGATGGCGCCTGTGCTATTTCGGCGGTTTGGTGTTTCGCCATTGTTGGTGTTGGATTTAGGGCGTTGGGTGACGTTGTAGTTTCTGACTTTGTTCAGTAAATCGTTAAAATCCTTTTTGCGGATGCCGCCGGCTTTGGAGACTTTGTCGATTGTTATCTGGGAGAGGACGTTGATGGGGAGGCCGGTGTCGTTGGAGGTGGAGGTGGAGGTGGAGGTGGAGGAGTTTTCGATTCCCTCTTCGACGGCTAGCATTACGGCGCACAGCATTCTATTACTAGCACTGTCACTCCCCTTCAGCGTACCAGGCTGTGCGATTTGACCACGTGTTAGTTGTTTTTCAAGAGTTACGTCCCTCTGCGCATAGTTAGTTCACACAAACCTTTCTCACCTTCCCACATCGAATACTAATCAGCCTCTGTATCGTTTTAGAACGAGACGTTAAACCAAGACCGCTCAGATTCTTCACTCCGGTGACCGAGGAGTCAGAGTACAGGTTCGTTATGAGCGTCACGAGAGGGTCTGTCGAGGTCATTTTGAGAGGAGCGATGGGGAGCGCGAGGGAGGGTTGAACCTCACAGTTGAATTTTAGTGCGTTTTTAGGTTGTGCGCAATTCAGAAGTTGAGGTTTAGTACTGGTAGGAAGAGCCTGCGTATTCGGAATTCAGACTCGGTTGAATTCCCCCTAGTTATATCTTTTTTGCTATCACCAAAGTTCCTGCCGAACTTTTGAGGATAGGGGAACGTGTATTTACTAAGGAAAAAGTGAACGAGGTAAAAGTCTGAGCACCTCAAACGTTCGCAGTAGTCGTGAAAGGGAAGTTGGTGTTGCACGTAGACGGAAACGGAGTTGAGGCCGAGGATGGACACGAAGCGGAGCGGAGGCGGGGGGGGACGATTCGTTACTAAAAATGGCTCTGGGGGGAGCTACGGGGGGAATTAGTTGCAGCCGCTGTCAGTTATGCGGATCTACTGAATAATTTGTGATGTAGATGTGTTGGGTTAACGCAGTCGAGTACGAGAACAGTCAGCAGGTTTATAAAGCAAAATCAAGTTTTAAGGAATTTGGGGCTGATTTTGTTACGTAAATATCTTCAGTCCTGCGCGCTTCAGCCACAGTCTGCTACTCCTAGTCAATTCGACGATCTTACCATAGCAGCACAATCTTTCCAAGCTTACTCTCCTATCGCTGGAATTAAATTATCCACACATTTGTTCCTCGCCCTGGTCCAGCTCGATCATGCACTTTCTCCCAGTCCTCCCTCTCCTCGCCCTAATCCTCACCACGCCTTCGTGCTCCTCGTTCCTCCTCCCTCCACCCCGCCTTCACCTAACCCACATTGGAAGAAGCCACTTGTCGTCCCCACTGGTGTCAAGTCTCCCCTCCAAAAAACTCAACAAAAAAGACGACGATGAGGTCGACACTCGCTTCAAAATCGCCGCCGAATTCTCCAAAGTCGACCCAAAAATCTCCGCCTCCCTCTTCGCCGTCACAACTATAACCCTCCTCGCCGCCGGCTTCACCACCGAAGACGTTAAGGAGTCGACTGAAACCCTAACAGAAACTGCGTTGACGACTGCTACTTTTTCACCGACTGAGACTTTCTTTAATATTTTGGATACGGCGTTGCCGGGGAGTAGCGCTGATGTTGTTGCTTTGGCGGTTGGTGAAGGTGAGAGAGGTGAAGAGGGGAGATTTGATTTAGAAGATTGTTTAATATATGATGAAGTCGACGAGTGCTGCGAGCGTAGCGGTGAGCGTAGCGAGCAGTGTTAGCATTCTAAACTAGCGAGGAGCGGAGCGACGATATTACGAAGGCGTCATGAATACAACTATTGAAACTTTTCGTTCATTTCGTCGCTTCGCTCCTCGGTTTGCTTCGCTCGCCGCTGCTCGTTCCATAATTTCATTTCATTTCACGCTAACTATTAACACAACTCCCGCCCCCCTAAACCTTCCTCTCTTCTCAGCCTCCGCCGGCCTAATCGCCGCATTGGCCCTCTTCTTCGCTCGCTTCCTCGGCGGTCTCATACCTCGCACCGCCTCCTTCTCCGACTCCGACTCCGAAGACTCTGCCCAACCCGAAGAAACCCTGAGCTCCGCCGAATACTTCCTCGCCTCCTCCTTCTTAACCCCTGCCTTCTCCTCCCTCGGCCTCTCCTCCGTCCTCGCCGTCCTAGTATCCTCCATCCCCTCCTCCTACGTAAAACAACAATCAAAACAAAAATCAATCAAATCAACAGAACAACCAAAAGACAAATCCTTCAACTCCACCGACATCGTCGAAGCCGCAACCGACGTAACCAAATGGTTAGAATACTCAGTACTAACAAAAAACTACAGAGGTCTTATCTCAACCCTAATCTCCCCCCTCGGATACTACTCCTCCTGGTCATCTCGTTTCATCGAGTCGTTCATTTTCGGCGTAATCTGCGCCGCATCAACTGAGCTGTACAAGGACACAGTATATTTTTACTCGGAAATAGACGAAGGTGAGAAACTGTGAAGAGCGAAGCGACGAGCTGGGAATGCGATAGTTACGGCCGTAATGAGTCTCCGTAAAGCATTGTCTATGAACTCGGAGCGAAGCCGAGTGAAGTAGAGACATGCTTTCTACGTTGTTGCTTCGCTCCTCGTAAACTAGAGAACGCGTTGTCTATAAATGCGAAGCAATTACGTTCGCAATTCATCTGCGCCAGAGTAGCTTTAGTCTTTACGCGCTCAAGCATCTTTCTGAGACTACGCAACTCTAACTCGTTAAATTACGCAACTCCAAACGTTCACGCGACTTGCTACGCTCGTCGCTACGTCAGTTAAAACCTCAGAAGTACGTGCAAGAAATGTTAATAAATGGTTATCGTCTTATTTAAAAACAAGCGTGTCGACGGGGATGTTGTTTGGGGTTTATGATTCTGTGAGGCTGCCATTGTCGAGGTGAGAAGCTGCGAGGAGCGAAGCGACGAGCTGATAATGCGCCGTTTTGCTATTATTGATCAATTGCGCAAGCAGCGTCAGTCTAGACGTCAACGTCGCTTCTCGGATCTAACACGCTATCTCCAATCTTCACGCGACTCGCTTCGCTCGTCGCAGGTTGGCGGTACAAGTTTTTTCGGGGAGTTTGGACTCGTGTATTGGGAGCGAGAATTATGAGCTTTGCAAGAATGTTTATTTGTTGGACAATAATGATGTGGAGGTTGGGGCGAGGTGAGCGAACGACTACAGTGAGGAGCGAACGACGACAGTGAGGAGCGAACGACGACAGTGAGGAGCGAAGCGACGAGTTGAATAAAACGATATTGGGTCTAACACGCTCGTCGCTTCATTGCAGCATTCAGGGGGAGCTGAGGGCGATTGTAATTAGCGGGTATAATATTTTAACCCGGGGGGGGATATATATTGATGCGGACGATGCCGTTGCGGCCGGAAGAGGCTTCATCGTTGGCCTGGTTAGTTACTTCTCGCAGTTTGGCATTGGCTATTAAAATTAAAACTTATTGATAAAAATAATAAATTCATACATGAAAAGTCTCTCGTTATTCTTTTCCACACACCTTTCCCCCCCCTCTCATGCAAAAACGACGCTCCCAATAACCTAATCCCCCTAATCCCCCTTGAACTTCAACTTTGTCGTCAAATCCCTGTTCGCCATAACCAAAAAAACAAACATCAGCATGTGCACCTTGACAAGCTCATTTTTCGCCTCCCTCGGCATGAACGACCTCCCAAAAGTATGATTGAAAACCTCCGAAATAAAAATAACGAAAGTAAAGACCTTCGTTAAGAACAGAGCCTCGTAACTCTCCCCGTACGTCAACACACCGCCGAAGACTATCGTGATGGAGAGGATATTCAACGCCAACCACTTCGGAGCTGCGACGAGCGTAGCGAGTCGCACGAAGATTGGTGTTGTTCATATCAATTCCACGTGAGCCTAAACTTGATAAAAGTTCTGCACATCAGCGTAGATAGACGCCTGTGCGTTTAGACTAAATCTACCAGCGCAGACGAATTACGACCGTAATTGTTGCATTCCCAGCTCGTCGCTTCGCTCCTCACTTCTTCGTACCTCCCGTGCGATCGGATTCGTAACCAGCGGATTCGTAACCAGAGTTACGACTGCCGTCATTGAAAACGGCACTCAAGTAAAAGTAAACGTTGAGAACGATAATTACCAAAAACGCCAACTCCGAGACAGAAAACGACGGAGTCGCAAACGCTCTCTTATTAAACGGAGCATTCCTAGGCGACGAGCGAGATAGTGCAGCGAACTTGTTAGACCTAATATCGTGTTATTCAACTCGTCGCTTCGCTCCTCGCTGCACCTCGCCTCACCTAATGCCCAATCTCGCAAACAAAAATACAACGACGTTGTAGACGAGGCCGAAATTGAAGAGATCATCCCGGATTTTACCGGAGTTCGTGGATTTACCGAGGGTTAGGATTATTCCGACGATTGGGAAGGTTAAAAGTTGGATCGTGATGTTGAGGGAGCTTAGCCTTGAGATATCCGAGCGGACGTGAGCGTTGAAGGCGATACCGATTAAAGGGATTAAGTACCAAGTGATGGATAACCCTTGCAGGCGGTTTTGGTATATCTCGGCGGCAGTTAGGTCGAAGTCGAAGAGGGCTTTGCCGCCGTTGAGGTACTGGTAGGTCCAGAACGCCTGAAAAACGATGAACATGGCGATCGGAATGACGGGGTGCATTTTGAAGTCGTTGTTATTGTTATTGTTGGTCGTGGTTTCGGCAGTAGCGTGTTTCCTCATCCAACCCTCAACCGACGAATCAACATCGGATTTCGTGAGGCGGATCGCAATAATTTGGAGTAAAGCCGAAACGACGTGGACAATGCAAGATTCGGTGATCGATCCGATCCCTTCGTACGCCCAGAATCTGTTGTATAGTTCGGCTAGGATCATAACCAAAACGGTAGCTTTGGCGAAGTTGACGTTATCGGAGTTGTTGCCGTACCTTACTGCGAAGACTCCTACGAGGGCTGTGAAGAGGAGATCGGCTGAGATCCAAGCGAAACCGCTTGTTCCACTCGTTACGACTTCGTAGTCGTTAACGAGCGGCGAGCGAAGCGAGCCGAGGAGCGAAGCGACGAGTTGGTATAGAATGGTTCTTAATGCTCGTCGCTTCGCTCCTCGCTTACCTTCGTAGTCGTTAAACTTGTTGCGACGTCCGAGGTTCATGAGGAAGAAGTAAAAGAAGTTTAGGACGACGGTGAAGAGCGTCGCCTTCTTTGCGGGGCTGAAAGGTGACAGGTTGGGGTTGGACGGGGTGACGTTCTTGATCGCGAGGTTGGCGAGGGTGATGAGGGCGATGTTTAAGTAGATAGCGAATGAAAATTCGTTCGCGGCCAGTTTATCCTTCATTCCGATGATGAGTCCGGACATTGTGAGGATGATGAAAGTTATGGTTTGTACAAGTCGGGCGAGAACGGAGGGATTGGCTCGGTTGGCGTAGGCCAGGGGGATCAGAGGGATTGTGTAGAAAAGAACGCTGAAGGCGTGGTAGTCGTTGGTGAAGATGTCGCTTTCGCCGCTGGCGTCGGGGTAGAATCTGTGACGAGCGTTTGACGACGACAAATGATATTAGCGTCGTGCGAAATACGATGAATAGACGTGCGAGTGTTTAGACGTGCTCACCTTTTCAGTGGCGTCGTTCCAGAGCCTCCGATAGGGCAGCCGGAGAATAAAATCGTAGAGTAGTACAGCTCTACGATTATAAAGAACGTGAGGAACGCGAGGGGAGCAGGATTGCCTGGGCAGGGGGTGCCCCCTTCGTAATTGTAGTATTTGGGGGAATAAGAAAGTGGTTTATGAGGTGATTGAACGGGTTGAGCGGTTAGTGGTTTTGGCGTAGGGGGTGTGGGCGTTGGGGGTGGCTCGGACGGAGATTGGCTATATTTCATTTTTGGGAGCGTTTGGCGTGTGTTGAGGGTGAAAAGGGGGGTTTATGGGGTAGGAGAGTACGTGGAAAAAGTAACAGACTTCGGGGCAGCGCGTGGGACGGTAAAATCGACGACACTGAAATTGAGGGAAGAAAATCTGAGAAAGTTAAGCAGTCGATTTCTCGAAACCTACGAACCACGATGTCCAAGTCTGAGCCACCGAGTCTAATGAGGGCTACGAGAGTCGATAAAAGGGTGGGAAGAGGGGAGCGGAGGACGATGGGGAGGAGGATAGGGAAGGCATTATCGAGGCCTCGTCAGCGGCGACCTTGTCAACTTTGACGACAGTTTCTGTCGCCCCTCTGACCTGGATCACCAAGCTGAGGAAACACGAGCTTCGAACCGAGCTGAGCGATAGGTCAGTCAAGTTCGAGAAGAAGGTCAACAAGTCCGTTCTCATTGAGCTCTTGCGTCTGCGGCTCCGCTGTGAAAACGGGGTTCTAGGTGGCAACAACTTTCTCAGCACCGACGATTACCGTAGACTACTCGTCCCGTTCCTCCCCAACTATACGCTGATGACGATCAGAGTGGCTTCGAAGCCTTGGTCACGCGTGGCGGATGCGTTCATCGACGAGGGCGTGGAGAGCGGCAAGTTTCTTGTTCACCATGGGAAACATATGAATGAGGATGTGTCTAACGAAGTATTGGAAGCGGAACGTATGTTTGTAACGCGGGTGGTCTTCCTTCTAAATATTACGAAGGTCGGAGAGTGGGGCTGCTACAACACTTTTAATCTCGTCGTTGTAGACATCCCCGAGGGCGTTGAGTGCATCCATCAAGATGCCTTCAGCAACTGCAAGAGTTTGACTACCGTATTTTTCCCGAGGACGTTAACATCAAGAACGATCCCGGAATCGCTTCAAACGCTTGGTCACGATGTCTTCTGGGGATGCGACAAGCTAGCCCCCTCCAGCACTGACGTCAACGACGACGACGACGACGCAACATCCGAGGTAGTCGCCTACCTCCGCTCCCAACTATCAACCACCTAAACCCACTCAAAAATCAACCCAAACCAAACACATTTTTTCATTAACAAAAATAGAAACAGATTGAATTAATTTTAAAATGCAAAAACCACTACTGGTTCATATTATTTCTACTTTCTGGTTTCCTCCGTTTTCGCCTCCTCTCGCCACCCCTCTCTTCGTCAGCACCGCTGGGCCTCCTCTTTTTACGTCTCGGCGGTTCCATCTCAGTGTTCCAGGGGTACTCCACCTCCCCCTCCTCAAACACCGGTTCCCCAACCCCGTCCGCTAGCATTTGCAACCAACCCCTGTACATATCCAGCCTCCACGAGGCCTCCTCTTTCACAACATCGCTCGCCCACGGGCCGAGGATGTCCAGACGAAGTTCGCTCTCTTTCTTGAGGGCTTTCTTGAAGTCCTGAAGCTTGGGCCAGAGGCCGTTCTCGGGGTCGGGCGGCGGCGGCTGGCGAGGGTTCCGAGGGTTCCGTCGAGTTGATTGGAAGGGGCGTCGGATGGGTCGTCGCCGAGAACGAGGAGGTTGGAATTCTACGAGGAGCGAACGAGGAGCGAAGCAACGAGTTAGTATGCAATGCTTATTATAGCGAGGAGCACGTACAGGGCTTCGTCCTCGCTTGTTTTCGTCGTACCTCCCGTGCCGTCATCCAAAAACCCTCCGCCGCCTATCTTCTCAGGGTCCCGGAGAGGGCGCGGGGGAGGGGGTGGACTCTCCGCGAGCGGGTGCCCGCCCTCGCCTGCTTTGGTCGCCTCGACTCCCTCGACTCCCTCGACTCCCTCGACTCCCTCGACTCCCTCTCCCTCGACTCCCTCTCCCTCGACTCCGATGTAGGTGTAGATCGGGACGGTACGAACTCGAACTTGTTCTCATACTCATCGTCTTCGAAGAGAGCCTCATCGTCGTCGTCCTCAAAGGAAGAGGAAGGCGAAGACGGTGATTCGTCGAGAACGACGTCGCCCATCTCCGCCATAAACTGCTGGTACCACTCGCTGTCCTCGGCCGCAGCCTGTTTCCTGGCCTCCTCTGGAGTTGAGAAATGGGCGAAGGTCGGCCGCCGCCGCGATGGAGATCGAAGTGAAGGGAAGGAAGGAAGGAACGCGCGGACATGTAGGGGGATGGAGTGGAGAGCGAGGGTGAACAGAATTACTATGTGGAGGTTTGGCGTCTTCATTCGATCGGTGGGGCGAGCGAGGGTGAAAAGTTCTCAGCCAAAATTGCTAACTTTTTTAGCATTTTTTCTATAGCCTCATTTGTGAACTACGGACAGTAGAGACAGGTTTCGCTAGTTGTTTTTACTCCTATAGACAATTTCAATCCTCTATGGACTTAAATTCAACCCCTAAACCGTCGGTAGAGGCCGCAATAGAACTCTTAAGATCTCACGGGGACTATCGCGGGGCTAGTGAGATGTTAGATGCAGTGCTGTCGAACCACGACCCGGCCAGCTCAGAGCACACTAATGCATGTTTCTTGCTCTTGGACGTTGCGGTGAATACGTATAGAGGACAGCACATAGAAGTGATAGGTGAGTGGAGAATTGGGCCCAACTAGTGGAGCATTGGGAGCATTAGATTTTGCTCGCAACTACGTGTCGCTAACAGTGTAACGCTCGCGTGTTTTCGCTTTTAAAACCCAAACAAATCGAAACTTTTAGTCGCCTCCTCCTTCTTCGACGACACTTCCCGCGTTTTAGAGCTGCTGGAGCGGAAGGGCAACACCAACGAGGATTTTCTCTTTCAACTCAACCTGTACAAGGCCAAGGTGAGTAGAACAAGAATGGAGTGTGTGTGTGTCCCGTGTGTGTTGGTCTTATGTGAGCTCTTATGTGAGCTCTTATGTGAGCTCTTATGTGAGCTCTTATGATCGCTAACACGGAACACGTGCAGGTTCTGTTTTTGCTGGAGGAGAGCGGGGCGGGGAAGCGCGTGGTGAAGTCTCTGAATTACAAGATGACGACCGATGGAGGTGAGTCGACGGTCGTCAAGGAGCGGAGCGAAGTGAAGCGACGAGATGTCATTCGCATTCTAACACAGCTCGCTTCGCTCGCTCGCAGAATTCGAAAGCTGCCCGCAAAACATGACCGCGCTGTATCTGAAGGCGAACTATGAACACCTCAGAGCAAACACCAAGAGGGCGCTGAAGCTCACCCTTGACGCCCGATCCACCTCCTCCTCCTACTCCTCCCCAAACTCCCCCTCAACCCCACCCCCAAACACATCCCCCTCCCCCACCGAGGAAGCTTTTGACTTTGCCTCGGAAGCCCTCTTCTACAACAACATGGGCATCCTGCACCTAAATATAGATAAACCTTCGGCCGCCCTCCACTACCTGTCTAAATCCCTTAGGTACGAGGCCTCGAGGAGCGAAGCGACGAGCTGGAAATGCAATATTCGAGGTCGTAATTTAGCGGCGCTGCTAGTTTCAGTGTCAACGTGGACGCCGCTTTCATCGTTACGTTATTTTAACACGTTAACAACAATATTCATGCGACTCGCTTCGCTCGTCGCAGCATCCTCGACGAGAACTCTGCGAAGCTGCCCGCCGCCGGAAACGGCGGCATTCCGACGCCAGTGCCCGAGATATTCTTCAATTGCGGCCTCACGGCCTTTGCGTCGGGAAACTTCGCAGAGGCGTACCAGTGCCTTTCGAGCGCAGCCACCACCCCAACCTTTGCGAGCCGCCCCGGGTGAGAAACTGGGAGGAGCGAAGAGACGAACTTTTAAATGGAAATTCCTCCCTTGATTCGGCTGCGCTAAAGCTCCAGTCTAGATTCCGACGCTGCCATCCCCGCTATGTGATTCTAACTCGTCAACACCAATCTTCATGCGACTCGCTACGCTCGTCGCAGGCTGTGGGCGAAAATAGGGGAGGCCTGCCTTAGAATCTGGGAGGAGCTCAAGGAGCAGAAAGTGGGCGGCGACGACGGGGTGGTGGTGAGCGACGGAAAGAATTTAGGGATCTCCGGCAACCAGTTCGGGTTGTACTTCTACTTGGGGGGAGGGGGGGTGAGTGGGACCGAAATGCTCCTTTTGCTGCGGAGCATTTGCAGCCAGGTTCGGTCGCCGACGTAGAGGAGGTCAAGGCGTCTCCCATCCCCAGAGCCATGCATGCCTACGAGAAGGCCGTCACGTTAGGGGCGGAGGCTCAAGACATCCAGTGGCTCGAGGGAATCGTGGGGCTGGCCTACTGCCACCTCGAGGTTGGAAACTACAATAACTGCGTAGGGCGGTGCAAGGAGGCTTTGAGTGGATCCGTGGGTATTGCGCCCAAACGGGAAGGGGACGGGACAGGGTTCAAGGGCGCAGTTGCTGACATGCGGGAGAAGGTGAGTGTGGGTGGGGTGGGTGGATGATGGTTTGCGAAAAAATGTATGTAGTCTAATACATTTTTGTTTTTATTACAGGCCCAGCAGTACATGCTGGAATCCTCCGAAATGACCAGGATCCGCAAAGGCCAAGCCCTGGCGCCCACACCAGCAGGAAAACCGTCCCTCACCTCAGACGCCGCCCTCGCCAATTTATCAAACGACTTCCTCCTCGCCGAAAACGCCGCCGGCAAGGCCATGGCGAAAGGAGAGAAAGGAGCCGCCAGAAATTTGATCTACGCTTTAAGGAAGCTGGGGAAGGTGGAGGAGGTGGAGGAGGTGAGAAACTGTGAGATGCGAAGCGACGAGTTACGAACTCAATATTTGCGCGAGTACTTCGACTGTGCTCGTAGCTTTGGTCTAAACGCATAATCTTATTTCTTCGCTACGTTATTCTAACTCGTTAACGTCAATCTTCTTGCGCAGGTCCTTAGATCGCTTGCGCGCTGAACCCGTTTGGGGTTAGTTTTTTCGAAACTCATTCTTTCACGACAAAAACCGTTGGTTCGGTATCGTCGTGAATCGCAAACGCACTCAAGAACTGACTTATTTTTGGTTAGATAGGTTATTCTGCGTATGGTATTAAAAGATTGAGGTTTTGGAAGAACGAGAACACACGCGTAGTATTTATTTTTCATCATAACTCCTTTTCTCCACCAATAGAAGTCAGTAGAAACTCAGGACTGGTTTAAATGATCTAGTGTGTTTTTAGTCAGATCGCTGGATAGAAAACGCATTCTGATTATTTTTAGGTTCAGTTTTTGTCTGATTTGGCCTTTTGAGACCTCTGAGATCATGACTCTCATAGTAACTTTCCCCTAAAAAGCTCACCTTAATGTTTTTTGTTTTGTATTTTCACCTTCCTAGGGTTTATTTGTTGTAAAAATAGCATATTCATAAGCTCAGTGGCCTTAAATGAAAGAATATGTCCAAGACTGACCGAAATAGTACCGGGAACACTTATTTCATTTCCCAAATCCACTCTTTTGAGAAATTTTACGTATGCACCGATCGCTCAGGGGTCCTAAGATTTCGAATAAATCAAGAATAGTCTTCAATGAGAAAAAAGACTTTAAACGACTTTGACGACTCAAAAACGAACGTAACGTAACTGAATTTTATTGTCGTGGACGAGAAAGTAACATTCGTAGCTTATGGAGTTTTAAATGCCCAATTCAAGCTTTCTTGTCTACCATGAAATACTTTCACTTGCATCCAAAAGTTGCAGAATCAGAACAAAATCTTTCAAAGCTCTAATTCTAACCCTGCGACAGCCCTACGACCAAGCCAGAATAACGACCCAGCTACTTCCCCACCCCTCTCCCCCAACACACCCCAACGAAGTTAGCTCACGCCTCAATGGTGCGTGACAACACTTCTGCCGACACCTTGACAGGAAGTGATGTCCCGAGCTTGCCGTCTCCCTCAGCCGACCAGGGCCACGGAAAGAGAGTTCCTGCCCCGAGGAA
>BLQM01000221.1:46548-62129 GCA_012489335.1 Triparma laevis f. inornata
CCGACCGACCACGCGCCCCCCCCTGCCCCCCCAACACTACGTCCCCCCCTCACCCTGAGTGATCCTCTGATTCCAACCTCTGTCTTCCTCACCATTGCGCACTTCCTGCATCCCACCAACATCGGGCGCTTCAGCCGCTGCAGCACCGAATGCAACAAGCACATGTCTGAGCCTGAGATCTGGCGGGACTTGTACCTGATCCGCTTCAACTTCGACCCCACCCCACCTTGGAACTCCTCCTCCCCTCCCGTCTCTCCCAACCTCAACCTCCCCGTCCCTCCCTTCTACAAGTCCGCGTACGCCTCGGCTCACGTGAACAAGCATAAGCTGTGGATCCAGCACTGGAACCTGGTGCTGCCCTTGGACCAGGACGGCAAGGGTCGCGTCTGCGTCCCTGAAGTCGGCGATCCTCGATCAAACCCGCTGCCTTCATGGGACGACGTCACGGCTGATGATCCCCCCTCCGTGCCGAATCCCCTGGACCTGCTACCCGAGTGCAATCACTTGAGGAAGATCTGCCCCACGTGTCGCTTCCACCCCCTCTACGAGTACGGCGCTCGTCACATCCATGCCCATTACGACTCCGAGATATTCTCTGACGAAACGATAGAGCTTATTCTTAAAGACCCCGAAAAGGCAAAAGGTAAGAACAAGAACAACAGCAATAAAGATATTCCCCACTCCTATCTATCTCCCCCCACTAACTCGGCTCGCTTCGCTCGCCCTCCCTCCCCCAGTCCTCCAATTCTCACAGTACCCGACCAGCCTCAATCAGTTCGAAATCGACCCCGTGCTAAAATCAGAAATCACCGCGGCGGCCCACAGCATAGCGGTATCAACCGGCGACTTAAGCTCGGATGACGAAACGAAGTCAGGTCCCTACTATTCCCTATCCTATTCGGCCGCCAAGGCGACTAGGTTCCTGAAGGAGAAGATGTGCGTCGATTTAAAGACCGAAAGAAGGGTCAACCCGACCCTCGATTTCTACAACGGCGTCAACTACAAGGTGACCAAAAAGGCAGAGAACGCCTTCTTCAAGTGCGCCACGAGGGACAGAAAGATAAACCCAAACCAATACAAAAACTCAGGGCTTCACTTCCTCAACGATCTCGTCTTCCTTCTCGCGCAACCAAGTGAGCAGAGGTGAGAAACTGCGGGAATACGGTATTCGTGCGAGTTACTGCGAGGAGCATTAGAACATTCTAATCTAACTCGTCGCTTTGCTCCTCGGCTCGCTTCGCTCGCCCCCCCCCCCCCCCCACACAGAGGAAACAGGAAGTTCGAAACTTCCAACATTTGCAGCCTCCAGTTGTACGACGACAGGCTCCTCGCCACTTACGAGCGCAACCAGCTGGAGCTGCAGAGCTGCGCCACTGGGACGATATCTGGCAGTCTGGGCCCCAAGGGCGAAATCGGGTCGCACTCGTCTCACTCCACCAAGTTCACCAACCCCCTCTTCGAGGGCATCCTGTCTTGGAAGATTCTGTCCTCGAGACGAGGTGAGAAACTACGAGGAGCGAAGCGACGAGCTGATAATGCGCTGTTTAGCTGTTATACACCGGTTGCGCAAGTAGCTTCGGTTGAGACCCTGCTTAAAGATTCTAACGAAGGGTGAATCAACGAGTGGAATATTACGATATTGAGACGCTTCGTTCCTTGTTGTTGTCACTCCGCTCCTCGCTGATAATGCGCTGTTCAGCTGTAATACACCGGTTGCGCAAGTAGTGTCAGCTTCAACGTCGACATAGCTTTCGTCGCTTCTCGTTTCTAACTCGTTATCGCCAATCTTCATGCGACTCGCTACGATCGTCGCAGACGCGTTCTCGGCCTATCCCGTCGAGGGAGTCCTCGCGCCCGGAGAAAGCGTCACCGTCAATTTCTACACCAGGCCCCTGGGCTCAATGATGGCGTCTGCCGTTGACGACGTCAACACCCTTCGCGACGCCAGCATGCAATTCGCCAGGGACGTTTTCCAGCAAGAGGGCTACCTGCCGAAGGTGCCATTTCAGGTCAAGTACATTATTCTCCCGCAACCTCCGGCAGTCCCGCCTGGCTACGACCCCTTTTTGGCCGAAACGGACGTCAACGATTATTGCTGGAGAATGGCCAAGCCGTGGGAAATCGGGACGATAAACTTGGAAGGCCACGTCAACCCGGCCTACGCACTCGAGGACCTGGAAAGGTACGCGCTTATGCCGTTCGAAGACCTCGACCACAATAAGTTAGACGAGTGGAACGCTTACCCCGGGCGTAAGTTCAAGGGAGGCTTCTTTCACGCGCCTTATTTAGAGACCAGGCGGCGTTTCGCCCGAGAGAGGAAAAAGGGCAACCCCAAATACAACGACTTCGACCTAGGCACGGATCCGGAGCGCAAGCGGGGAGATAGGAAGTGCATGGCGTGCAAGGTGAGAAATGGAGAGGACGAAGCCCCACATCACCACTCATTCTAACCACCCCCTCCCCTCCTCGGATCGCTTCGCTCGTTCGCTCGTCAGCGCTCCTGGAACAAGAGACACGAGGAACTGGGCAGAAACTTCCAGATCAAGAGGTGAGAAGCTGCGAGGAGCGAAGCGACGAGCTGGGAATGCGGTATTCGTGCGAGTAACCATACAATCGTACTATGAGCATTTTATACTAACTCGTCGCTTCGCTCCCCGGCTCGCTTCGCTCGCCGCTCCTCGCTACGCTCGTCGCAGGCTCGAAGGCATCGGCCTGGGGCACCTTCGCAGAAAGGAAGAGACGGACGCTATGGCAGCGCTGAAGGAAGGTTTAAAGAACTTAAACGTTATAGCAAGTAGGTTGGGTGATATTAAAAATAGGAAACTGCAGGAGGAGAGGGAAGAGTTTGAGGCGGAGACGGCGGGGAGGGCGAAAAAAGAAAAAGATGGTGAATCGTTGACACCCGAGGAGAAGAGATGGATCAGAACTATTTGGCACTGCACGCACGAGCGACAACTCATGGACGTCTGCATGCAAGCTTACCGTTCGCTCAAAAGCATCGCAGACGCAACCTTCAAACGCCGGACGCACCCCCTCTCTGACGTGCTTCGAAAACCTACTCTCGCCAAGGAAATCCAATTTGATATGAGTACTTGTGTCAGGGTGCTCGATAAGCTTAAGGCTAGAATGGACGAAGAGTACCAGGAGACCTTGATTAGAAGGAAAGACGAAAGGAGAACTTTCAACGAAAACTGGAAAAAATTGACCGAGGCGGAGCAGAAAAAGTACATAGGTAAAGTCAGCAATGCCAAGCTCGAGTACTTGGAACCTATAGCGAGCCCAAACATCATCTTCTCCAGTGAAAACGAGGCGATTCCGAAAATATACCAATTCCCTCGCACGACCGACTTCATGAACCACATAGAGGAGACCGACGGCAATCCGTTTTTAAAACCGGAGGTGAGGAACTGCGAGGAGCGAAGCGACGAGCTGTGAATGCGTTCGTTAATACGGCTGCGCTAGTAGCTCCAGTCTAGATGTCGACGCCACTATCACCGCTACGCAATTCTAACTCGTTATCACCAATCTTCACGCGACTCGCTACGCTCGTCGCAGTTCGAAAAGGAATGGAGTCGCATGTTGCCTTCCCTGACGTCGTTGGGCGGGGGCGGGGCTGGGAGTTCCTTCATCCCGATGGACAAAGAAGGGCCGGGGACGATTAAAAACCTCGAAATCAGCGCCTGGAACCTCGCGGTCGCGCTCCTTGTGAATCCTGAGGCCCTCAAGGGCTCGGTGTACAAGCTGGCAAAGCCTGGTGAGTGAGGAACTGCGAGGACGAAGCCAGAGCGAGGAACCAAGCGACGAGGATGTGTCGCTCGAGCGACGACGGATCGCATTAAGAACATTCTAAATTAACTCGTCGCTTCGCTCTTCGGGCTTCGCTCCTCGGCTCTCCGCAGGGGTCGTCAGGACGGCCGTGTGGCCCAATCCGATGTTCTTCCGCAAGAACCCCAAAGAAGTCATGGTTCCGGGCCTGAGAAACCCGGAAGAGGACCCTCAAGACTACGAGACGGCCTGGAACACCCCACTGCCGCAGCTCTTATCTAACCTTCACGCCGGAAACAAAAACATGTACATAATGCGAGTAGCGTGCGAGAAGGTGCTGGTAACTAAGCTGGCTTTGAAGAACGTGGGCAGGAATAAAATCCCGGTGGCCGAGAGTTACAAGTGGAAGCCGATGCCGGAAGGAGAGGAGGACAGGGACGGGTACGTGACGCTGCAATGGGGCGAGATTATTGCTAACCAGGACATGGGTTTGGACCACAGCAGCTGGATTACCTGGGGGGACAGGTGAGGGGGTGGGAGGACGAAGCCCAGTGAGGAGGGGGCGGGGGGCGAGGAGTACGACAATTACGTGCGACGAGCTGGTAGTAAAGAACGCGGTGCTCATGAACTCGTCGCTTCGCTCCTCGCTGGAAATACGACAATTACGCGCTCCTCGCATTAAGACCGTTCTAAACTAGCGAGGAGCAGCGAGGAGCGAAGCGATTAGGATTTGTACCTGGTTTCGTTCAACTCGTCGCTTCGCTCCGAGTGCTCCTCACATTTGCACCTGATTTCGTTCAACTCGTCTCTTCGCTCCTCGTTGGGAATACAACAATTGCGTGCTCCTCATATTAAGAACATTCTAAACTAACCCCCCCTTCCCTCCTCGGCTCGCTTCGCTCGCCGCTCCTCGCTACGCTCGTCGTTGCAGCTTCAAGGCTCTCAACAGGAAAGCAGATCAAATCAGGGGAAGTGTCAAGGACGCGAGCTGCAGAGAAACGAGCGTGGAAGGGTTGAGCGCTTTCCCTCCTCTCGGGATCGGCCGAATGAGTTTTGACAAGTACAAGGACACGAACTTCTTCCATGGGAAGGTCGACATGTACAGAAAGAAGCAGCTCATGTACCACAAGTGGGACGGCGAGGCCGGGTACTGGTTCCCCTTCAGAATGATAGTCTTCATTGTCAGGTGAGGCGCAGCGAGGAGCGAAGCGACGAGCTGGGAATACGACAATTACAGCAATATATCAACTGCACTAGTAGCTTCACGACGCTACTATTATCGCCACGCAATTCTAACTCGTTAACGCCAATCTTCACGCGACTCGCTACACTCGTCGCAGGCTCTGCGGGCTGTACCCCCACGGTTCCTGGTGCGGCGTACTGTCAAGGGAGGCGCTCATGAAAATGACCTGGACCGCGTTGTTCTTAAGTACCGCTCCGATATGTTGGTCCTTGAACTGCCGGTTCTGGGGCTTCGACCCGCTGAGCCCGCCCCAAAGCTACTCCGCGCCGATGCCCTCGGAGGTCTTGGTGTACCCGAACCAGAGCGATTGTTTGGCGTGGGTTCTTTTTTGGCTTTACTGCTTCGTCAAGATGGGAATGCACGCGAGGGAGTACTGCAATGCGAACATTAGGTCGGTGTTTTACAAGCCTTCGCCGCCCAGGAAGAAGTACATCGGGGTGGAGGAGCTGCAGGAGGGGTTTCCATTCGGGTGGATGAAGTACATCTTTTTTTGGGATAGGAGTGACGTAGTGGAGGAGCAAGAGAAGACTTTGTTGAGGCCTGTGGGGGTTAGGGGCGGTGTGTTGTGTAACGACAGGGGAGGTGAGAAGGGGTGTGTGGAGGGGGGGTGTCAGTGCGATCTATTTATTTTATACTAACTCGTCGCTTTTCGCAGACTTCGACAGCTGGCCGAGAATTATGTTCTTCTTGGCGTTTACGGCAGTATCAGCGTTCTCCGCCCCGACCAGCTTCGCCCGAGGCGTGTACGAGACCTCGCTTCAATCGGTTGCTCTAGGTTTCAGCATGTGCGTCGACAAGATGCAAACCGGAACGGTTCCGGACGACTACGACGTCTTCACTCTTCACCACTTGGGGGCCGTATCGACGTACTGCCTCGCCCTCTTGTTCGGAACAGGCGTGGGAACGCACGGAGGCTTCTTCTTCGTACTGGACTGCATCATCGCGTTCATCGCACCCGCGACGGCGCAACACATGAACTACAGACTGGTCAGCGAGTCCAGCTGGTGCAACGTTTACCCCGCCTTTTTACTGTTGAACTTCAGCTTGGTCATCGCGACGAGGGTGGCCGTGATGTGCAACGTAAATAGAGGCCGAAGCACCATCGTGGGATGGGTCGTCTTTGTGTGCGTCCTATTTTGTTTCGTCATGTACGGGATAGGGTTCATTATGAACTCGTACAGCTTCGTTCCGTCCAAGAGGCTCTTCACCTTCTGGAGGGAGGGCAATGGGATAAGGCATTACGATTTCAACTATTACACTGCGGAGGGGGAAGTGTGGGAGGGTTTGCGGTTGGCTGCATAATAATTTAGGATAATAATTTTAGGAACTTTGAATGAAAACGACGAGTTGGTTTTAATTATGCTCAGTTATCGTCGATGCCGAAGTTGAAAGAGGTACCGACGGTCTTGAGGTACCAGGCGAGAGTGAGGACGGTCAGGAGGTTGACCCACCACGGCGTCAGAACCAATATTATCAACGAAGACGCTATTATGCTGCGATGAGCGTTGCGAGTCGCATGAGGATTGGTGTTGGCGAGTTAGAAATGAGTAGCGACGAAAGCAGCGTCAACGTTGAGACTGGAGCTACTGGCAAACTCTGAATTTTGAAAAGATATTACGTTCTCTCATCGTCACTTCGCTCCTCGTGACTTCGCACCTCGTGATTTTAATTCGTTTGGACATCCACAACGCTTTCTTATGAACCAGTTTCGGCTTGATGTTGGGCGAGTGGTCGGAGAGCGTGATGTAGACGGTTTGATCATCTAAGCGTTGGGAGGGGGTGGGGATATGGATAGGGAACCCTTTGGGAGGGGGGAGCCCGTTCGGACGGATAGGAGGAGGAGTAGGAGGTAGAGGTGGTAGAGGTGATTGTTTTGCGGAGGGCGGAGGCGGAGTTGGTGCAGGTGTTAATGTCAACACTGTTAACAACACAGGCGAGTCTTCAACGGGAGGCGGAGGTTGAGACGAGGAATGTTTGGTGGGGTAGAGAGGTGGAGCGGGCGTGATACCGGGTTGAGGGGAATAGAATGGGGATTGTGGTTGCGGAGAAGTCGTATCAAGCTCATCATCCACGTCAATCAGCAGATTTTCAACGCAGATGTTATAGGAGGATTTCTCGACGAGGGCTTTTGTTCCCGTCACACCTAGCTCCTTCATCTCCACTGCGCGCACTCTCTGCTTGACAGTTGTGGTGACGGTGTGGGGGAGCGCAAGGCGAGGGGAAAGTTCACCATCCTTTGCGAGCAAGCGATGCAGCGAAGAGAGGCTATCCTTGGCCGTTTTGTAGCTATCAGAGTTGTCCGAGAGACTGATGGACTTAGACAGATCAGACTCGAAAGTGGCGGCATCGTCCTGGACCGGCATTGCTCGTAACAATTGTTGGGACTGGCAAAATTCAAATCCCTTGAAATTGTTGTCAATCTTCGCTTGCCCATACCTGCCCCCCCCCGCGCCTTCGAGCAGAGTTGACCGTTCCTGTGCCGGCTTTAACACAACAACCAGCGCTCCAGCAAGTCACACCGTCACGTACCGCGGCAGGCAGAACTTCTGAGGGATTGATTGTCTTCGGCTGGACGAGATGGAAAAGAGTCCAAAGCCTCCCACGCCGAAGCCACAGCCGGCCCACCGCACGGGCTGGTCGTCTAGCCTGAAGCTTCCGTTCAAGAGCAAGAACGCGTTCTCTTTTCTCCCCTCGCCGCGCTTCGGGAAGAAGGGCACTACTCCGAAAGGCCCGAAGAGCTCGAAATCAAAATCGAAAAAGGTGAGACGGTTTGTGTGTTTAGTGGTTTGGAACGATTCCATCTAACAGCTCTATCTTATAACGCCAATAAAGAGCTCCCTGAATTCCCCGAAGACGCCCAGGAAGTCCACAAAGTCGCCCAAGAAGTCTCCGAATTTGACGCCCAGACTGGCCGAGCACGAGGTGAGGAGCAGCGAATACGACAATTACAGGTTTAGTTCAACTGAACTAGTAGCTTCAGTCTTAACGTCGACGCTACTTTCGTCATTACTTAATTCTAACTCGTTATCGCTAATCTTCATGCGACTCGCTACGCTTGTCGCAGCCTCCGCTTATCAACTCGCCCACTCCGTGGGCCGATCGCAAACTGATAACTGCCGTGACCACGGAGACGCAGAAGAGCGAGGGCACGATCGACACCACCCCCCCCCAACGCACTTCCAGCTCCCCCAATTACGATATTGACTTCGTCACCCCGACGAAAATCAAACCGGTGGCGGCTAAATTCAGGTCTTCGGGAACGGGACTTTCAGAGTTGACAACCACCCACAACACGGGATCCGCAATCGAGTGCATAATGGGGTCGCCGGACCTCTTCCTGATCCACGGACCCTCCACCACCCCCAACGGACGTCCAACGTACACGCTTCCCCGCGCCGGGTCCGACGTGATCGGCAAGGACGGCAAAAAACGATCGAAAAAGAAGGTCACCATTGGGCAGAACTTCCTCATCGAAACAGCCAGTGTGGCGGAGAATCTCTCCGACATATCCAACGTCTCCTCCCCCACAGCGAGCGTCAAGGTCGGCAAGAACTACATGATCGAGACTGAGGGATTTGAAATTGAAATTGAAGACGAAGAAGGTGAGACGTTGACGTTAAGGTTGTAGCAGAAACAGAGAAACAGAAAAGCGTGCTCGATGATGATATATTTAAAAGTCGACGAAGATATCTGATCAAAACGACTCCCACGGGCAACTGAAAGAGGAGCTTCATGCAGAGACCCCAGAAAGTCCAAAAGCGGCAGCAATAATGCGACTGAGAGCACACACACAACCTTCGCCTCCAACTGAAGTCCCAACTTCAAATTCAATTCACTCACGCTCGCTTCGCTCTACGCTCGTCGCAGACTCTTTTCGAAGCCCATCCCTCAATCCTACGCAGGTTCTCGGCGCGCCCCCGGAACTTCCTTACGAAATCCCTTCCAGCAACCTGAAAGACGACAGCTCTTATCGATCCTTCGGCTCGCCCGAGCCTCTCTCAAACGCCAACATCGTAACTGACAACCCCAATAAAACCTTGCTGATGGCCATTTCATCCCTCTCGCTCCCTCCCACAACGGTCGTCTACTACGCTCCTTCGCCGCCGCCCTCGTATTGGGCGACCCTCAAGGTGAGAGCGTAGAGTTTGAAGAGATTTGAGAGAGAATGCGCTCGATGATGATATATTCAAAAATCAAGTGCTCCTTCTGAATACGGCGACTCCCAATTGCAAACAGTAAGAGGAGCGTCATAAGGGGACCCCAAATCGAACAAAAGCGGCAGCAATAATGCGACTGAGAGCACACACACAAGCTGTGAAAATCGAACATAACTACCAACAGGCCCCAATACTAACACCAAACTCACACACCACATCCATCGCAGGGCGACCTCGAGACTCTACCTCCGCAAACATACACGATTTTAATCATTCACCACCCCCACGAAGCAACCTTGGTGCCCTTATCAGTGGAAACGTCCAGTGTGATTAAAATCGTGGGGGAGGTTGATGATCGGTATGAGAGAGTTATTAAGGCGGTTAAAGGGTTCGTCGGAGGACAAGTTGAAGACGGGGAGGCGACGGTTCGGTACATAATAAGCCAAGAAGGGCTCCTCTAGTTGTTTTGTTTGTTAAGGAGTGTATATTATTAACGGTGTGGGGTGTTGGAGTGTGCGAGAAATAGAAAAAAAACACACAAATCATTTTTTCTGTTTCCAGATCTTACACTCTCTTTCTTATGTATTCTCTTCTCCCTCAAAAATTCTCCCCCCCTTTAACCCCTCTCTACGCGCTAACGGCCTCCTTCTCGCTCGTCGCGACGACCTTCTCCTTCCACTCCAAATCATACTCCACGGCCGCGGGCATGAGTCTCTGCACGATGTCCTCCGCGAAGGGAACGCCGGGCTGGGTGTTCATGTGGCGGTCTTGGACTAGCTCGGCTAGCGAGTAGATGTCACGCCAGTTTTCGTTGAAGGCCTTTTCCATTTTTTCCAAATCCCTTCCAGCGGGGGCGAGCTTTCTTGCCAAGTTCAGCGCGGCCATGGCTTCGGAGTCGCCAGTTAAGGCGCTGACCAGTGTGGAGATAGGGCCGTCTTTCTTGACTTGCTTGAGACGATCTCTGGCGAGTTTCATCTACGAACGACGAATTCACGGGTTAGATTTCCACAACAACAAGAACAACATCATCCCCCCTTTCACTCCTCATTTCTCCTCACCTGCAAAATGCGACTATCTCCCTCCGCGAACTTGCAGCACAAAAGCATGTCCATCAACTCAAACCCAGTCTTATGCATCAACGCATAACTCCCCACCTCCAACCTCAGCGCGTGAGCCCTCGCGATGCTAACCTCAATCGCCTTAATCTTACACACCGAAATAGCGTCAACCAAATCAGCGTCGGGGATCGTCCCCTCGCTCAAACACTTGTTCAACCTCTGCTCGCAAGCGCTGACGAATTCGATGGTCCTATCAAGTTCAGCGTAACCCTCGTCGAACACGTTCTTTAACTGAGGCATACTGTACAAGCTAGTCTCTCCGTTCAAACCGTTGCAGACTTTCTGCCTAGCGTACTCCTCAGTTCTCATGTGCAGAACCCTGCACGACAACAGCGCGGCCTCAGCGATAGCCATGCGACCGGTTAAGAGACGTTGACCGATGACCTCAATTCTCATACGTTCGTCAGTTGTTTGAACGTAGTTGTTGTTGTCGTCGATGTCTGCGAACTTGTTCAGCAAGGCGTCTTTGGGGAGGGAGACTTGATCGAACCAGACGCGGGCGTTGTCGAGGTCGTTGGCGACGGTTTTGGTTCCCATGTCGTCGATTCTGATACCGGGCATTAGGTTTCCGGAGTCGTCGCGAAGCCTCATGTGGAAGGCGTGGGGTCCGTGGCTTTTCCCCTTGATCCTCAAGTCGGCGATGACGACGCCGAGCTCGGCGGTGTAGCCTTGGGAGATCCAATTCTTGGCGGCTTTGTCGGAGGGAGTGTGGAGGATGAACTCCTGCTTTTCCTCGTCCCAGTCGCATGTGGTTTCCACGATGAGGCCGGATAACACTCCGGCCTGCATCTCCGTGAGGAGGAAGCAGCCGAGCTGACCCTTCTCCTGAATGCTGTCGAGCATCTTGAGCTGCTCCTCGCCGGCGAGGCCGACGAGACTTCCGGCAAACAGGTTGAACTGGACGGTGAAGCGGATGCCGAAGCCTCCGAGCCCGACGGTGCTGAGGAGCCTGTGGGCGAGGAAGAACTTCTCGGGGTTCTCGCTCATGTCGGTGAACTTGAGTACCTTGGACTTGACGAGGGACCTGTAGAGGGGGGGAGGGTTGGGGTGTTAGTGTTGGAGAAAAGTTGTGTTAAGGGGTGAGGTCGTCTTTGGCGATAGGGTTATCAACTTTTTTTCTGACTTCGCTTACCTTAATGCCTGCGAACTCGTGGCAGGGTCAGTGCACATCGGCACGTCCTGAACCTCGGCCAGGAAATCCTTGGTGAACTGGCCATGATCGAATCCCGAGGCGCTGGAGAACTCCCTCCTGCTCGCGTTTGTGGGAAGGTCTCCGCACAGAATGGGAGTGCCGATCAGATGTTGGCTCGAAGACTTAAAGTCCGCGAATTTTACATTGTTCACGCCAGCAATCGGGCGGGCGATGGAAGCGCTCGTTAAATTTCGCAAGTGAGTGTGCGAACGAGCGATGACTCGGCGGGGTAGTGAGGTAATCATGGTGGTGTCAGATGACTAATGCTTTTGCAGATGAGATCGAAGATGAAAAGGTCCAAAAATCCTGACAATATCCAAACACAAGGCCAGGCTTTAAAGAAGCTCATTGCGAGGTCAACTTTCGCGGACTGCTCGGAATCTATTGATCCGTCTTGAAGAAACTAAAATACCAATCCATCCCTCTTCACCCTTTCATTTTTCACCACTACATATAGTCGTCAACAAATTCGGAATCGTCCTCCGCCCGTCCTCCTCCTCCTCCTCCTCCTCCCCCCTCCTCTTCACCAAAAATTCCCCCCCAAAACGCTCACCATGCCCCTTCAATGTCACTTAGTTAGCGGTATCTTCGCTTCTTTGGTTCAGGTCGTGCTTTTTGTGCTTTCATTTTCATCGCTGTTGTTGAAAAGGTGAGAACGAGAGACGGCGGGTACACTGCATGTGTGGCGCGTGATCTAGCAGAAGCGACTTACGGTTGAGAAATTACTAAGCAGTAGCTACAGGAGAGACCCTACACAACGATTCTAACACCGCTCGTTATGCTCGCCGCTCGTTCGCCTCCCCCCCCAATCCTCAGGCACTATGAACGTCCCCGCCGTCCCCTAAAAGTCTGGATCCTCGACACTCTCAAACAAGGTTTCTCCGCCAACTTAATCCACTTCTGGAACATCCTTGCCTCTGTCCTCATGACCCGCGGAAGTCTAGAATTATCCGACGTCTCCAACGTCACTTCCGTAAATCCGTTGAACAACGACGACGATGGTTTAGTAGTCTTGAAAGACGAGTGTGCATTATATTTCATCACGTTCTTCCTCGACACGACATTCGGTGTTCTAATAACTTTCTGGCTCATGAACTGGACAATTTCTTTAAGTCGTGATTATCCGAATCACGTTTTTGAGTCTTGGTCTAATCCGGGTGATTATAGCGTTGATTTGGATGAAGACGAAATCTTTTGTAATAATAGTTTCAATAATAACATCTATAATTATAGTAAAAGCGACAGTAGCAACGCTAAAAGTAGTAGCAGCCTCGTAACAAACACTAAACCTTTTAGTGAAAGCAGCTTCCCCGCTTCCCCACCTCAACCACCTCTCGTTTCCTTCCAAAAATTCGGCGAACAGGTAAGACGCTGCTCGGAGTCTCAGTCTCCTCGCTGATAATGTGCTGATAATGCACCGTTTTGCCGTTCCAGATAAACTGTGCAAGTAGCATCTGTTCCTACAACGTCGACGCCTTACTCTTTGGTCGACCTCGTTTCTAACACGTTATCACCTTGCTCGTTGATGCTCCGTCTTTTTCGCTTGTCTCCAGCTCTTCCAATGGTGCATCGTCACCATAACCATGAAAACGATAATCGGGACGATAGTATTCTTCTCCTCCTCCTCCCTCTCGCTGATCGGTTCGATGGTGATGGCGCCGCTTGTGAGAATTAGTCCGAAGGTTGAGCTGGTGTTTGTTATGTTGGTTGGACCGGTTTGTATGAATGCGTTTCAGTTTTGGGTTAATGATAATATACTTATGAGGAAGGAGAGGAGGAACATGGAACATGGAGGGTATGAATACGTTAGGGATGTGGAGGAGGTGGGGAAGGATGATGAGGAGGGTTGTCTGTGAATAGTGGGAATTTAGTAATAGAGAAAATAGCTTAGCATAATCAAATTATCCACTTTTGGCTTTAGATACTCGTGCTGCTGGTAGTTTCAACTTGTAGAGTTTCGCCTGGAAGTTGACTCATGAACGTTTTCACGATGTGCGCAACTCAGAAGATGGGCTCCAATACTAGTTCAAAGAGCCTGCATATTCAGATTTTGCTCCCGTTGAAGTTCCCCCTAGTTATAACTTTTTTGCTATTGCCAAATTTCAGATCCTCAGATCGGCTCCAATCTGAACTGAAATTTTACAGATAATTTTCTCCAGTTAGTTTCTCCATTTTTCCCTTATCACGACTCGAAACGTCGCAAATTCTCCCCACACCTCTCCTCCGCTCCCTATCCCGGCCCCTCACCCAACCCCATACTCCCCGCGCCCCACCCCATCCCATTTCCCCTTCCATAACCTTTCGCAACTGTCCGTCCTCCTCTCCTCCCAATATCCCTAAACCATGTCAGACTCGGATGACTCCATCAGCGCAGTCACGTACATACTGTTTTTGGTTGCCGGTGTAATGATTATGGTGTATTTCTGTTGGGAGAACGGACCGGTAAGTTCCAAAATTAGAGGAAAAAGAGACGGGATGTTCGGATCCCATCCCCATCCCCCAACTAACCCCTCCCCCCTCCTCCCCCCTCCTCCCCTCTCCACCCCCCCCTCCTCAAATCATGTTCCTGATGATCATGTTCCTGTGCCCCCCCCACCCTTTCCCGACTAACGTTCAACTAACGTTGTCACAGCACCACCAAAGCCACAAGATCGAAGTCTCGTATTTCATGACTGTTTTAATCCTTTTAATGGTAGGCGCAGCGATCATGGAAGGCTCAGGCGGCATAGTAAAGGAGGATGACATGTACTGCTCATACGACTCGGCAACGGGAGAAGTTCAATACAAAGAGAACAGGAATGTGAGCCTATGCGATTTCCTGGTTATGCTTTACTTGGCTTTACACATATTCCTTTTAGCTATCCCCGAGAGTTCCCCTCAACTCGAAGGAGTTCCACTCACTAAAGGCGTCGAAGTTACTCACAGCGTTTTAAGGAAAGTCAGAGACATTGAAAACCTAGTTTACGATGTTCACGAATCTGGACCGGCAGCGTTGAAGAAGATGCAGGTTAATAATAGCGCGCTTGCGCCGTTGGGAGTTTTCGTGGGAGCGATTAGGGGGCTGGCTTGGATTAATGAGGGGTTTGGGGAATTCATGAAGTACTCGCTTTTGAGTGTTTTTGTTAGTAAGTAAAACCTTACGATATATATATATTTCTAACCTACTTAAAGACAATTCTCTAACCCCCCCTCCCCCCAAAGTCTTCGGAATCATCTTCATAAAGCAAATCTACGTCGTGTTCTTCGTGAACTCCAAGATCAGGCTCAACCTCCACGAGAAGATCAGGCAAGTCATGCGCAAGCCTCACGGCCTCAACTTCATGCTTGAGAGGATCAACACGGCGCTTCTCATCGAGGAGGCGCCCTGGGAGACCGTGGAGCTCCTCCTGTCGGAGCTAGAGTCCACCAACCCAAACCTCTCACTCAGCGTGAGCACCAAGGCCATCCTCGTGGACGCCCTCCAGAAGAGGGGCCTCCGCTACTCCGAGGTCGCCGAGCACGCCATGGAGAGGCTCCTCCTGAGCTGCCACGGCGAGGAGCTCACGCAGCTCAAGAACATGACGGACCTCGGAGGTACGAATGGAGACGAAGAGCGAATACGACGAGCTGGGTTTACGACAATTACGGTCTAATTGTATCTGCCCTAGTTGATTTAGTCAGACGCGGCTCAAGCCGCTCTCGTCGCTACGCAATTCTGACGAGTTACTGCGAGGAGCGAAGCGACGAGTAAAGTAGAGAACGCATTGTCTTGAACTCGTTGTTTCGCTCCTCGCTGGAAATAGGACAATTACGGTCGTAATTTTACTACCCTAGTAGATTCAGTCTAAACGCTCAAGCCGCTTTCGTCGCTACGTAATTCTAACTCGTTAAATTACGCAACTCCAAACTCCACATGACTCGCTACGCTCGTCGCAGGAGACTACCAGAACCTTTACAAGCTCATCTACTCGGACTTCACCACCGCTTCCATCCGAGACAACGTCCTCGAGCACTTTGAGAAGGAGGCGAAGGCCATCCGCGAGGCGAAGGGGTCCCACTACGGAATCAAGGTTCTCAGTGATGTCGACGATACTTTGTACTCCAGCGGAGGAAAGTTCCCCGCCGGC